>AWOL01S0056367.1:0-11002 GCA_000715115.1 Nicotiana otophora | reverse complement strand
CAAAAAAGACATTTGAAAATGAAACAAAGTAAAGGGAAAAATGAAAAGGACTTGTAAATATAATTATTATGGGGAGAAAGGACCCAAAATAGCCCCTTAAGTTTGAGTTTCGATTTAAACTCATCTTTATCATTTATCTTGAGAAAGATTAATAGTGCTTCAATTATGAAAATTTGGAGAACTTTTAATCTAACTCTAAATTAGCCTTTAAAAGTTTGTGAAAATCGTCCACTTGCAAAGTATGTTTCATTCCTAAAACGAAACAAAAAATGGATAGATTTTTACTAAGGGACTTAAAAGCTAGCGGAAATCGTCCACATGCAAATATAATATTTCATGCTTATAACAAAAAAGAAAAAGGTGAATCTTCAACTCTTCGTATACTTCTATCCTAATTTAAGAAATGCAATACGACATCTTTGAAAGAAATTGACAAACTTTAAATGCCGCTTGTCTTGAAATATTGATTTTTCTAGATACGAGTCGATAACACTTTTTAAAAATTTATATTTATATTTTATAATTTGTCTTAATGAAATCGTTAAAATTAACGTGTTGCCGACGTGTAAAGAATGTTTTCATTCCGACAAAATAGGTTTGGTCATCGAATTCGCTATTGTCATGATCCAATTGTCTTTATTCTTGGAAGTTTTTTAGTGTTTCAACCATATTAAATTGGATTGCTTTAGCTTTAATTGAGGGGTAACGATTAACATATTAGTTGTTCACTTGCCAAGAATATCCTCATTCCCATAACAAAACAAAAAGGCTTGAATATATTATGTCCTAATTCGAATCGTTCTTATTCTTGTTTGAAGATTATCAGCGTTCTAACTACGTAAAATTATGGAATTTTAACATTAACATATATAATCGTAAGAAACAACGTGTCACCCATGTACAAAGCATGTTTCATTCCCAAAAATATGCTAAGACGTCTTTAAAAGATAATGATTAAATTAAAGGATGATTTGCTTTAAAATTAAAAAAATATATTGACTTTTAACAAGTTACTTCCACAAAACTATTTTTATATATACTAGAAGTATGTGGTATTTTCGTAATATTAAGTTAGATATTCTTTGTGTATACATTTGTGTGTGTCACACATTCATTTTTAGCAGTCTAGTTAGAGTTGGATGAATTCTACACTGATTTTATAGAGTTGGAGGACTATCAGTGCTTAAGGTTAAAAGTTCAAGATTATTCTGATCCAAAGTCCAAACTTAAGGGACTATTTTAAATCTTTTTTCCAAATATGACTTTTACACATTTTTATTTTGGGGTTGAGCGGTTTAAGGATAGCGGTGGTATCGGTCAAGGACCCAAGTTCCAAGACAAAAAAACAACATAGTATTTCATAGCAATTTCATAGTCATTTTTATTGTCTATTTCTATATCGATTATTTTAAGTTATTTCGTCAGCATTCATCTTGTTTTCTTATTTTCACTTGTATATTTCTTAAATATGATCAAGCAGATGCTAATTTGAAATTACACTTATACTAAATGTTAAATTCATAAATCCTTGCAAGGAACATTACCGGTATCTTAATAAGCTAAAAAAGGAGGATTATCTAAATAAAAAATGTTAGGTACTTTGTTTTTATTTATTAAAAATTTAACGGACACAATTTGTAATTAAATACATGTGCTGATATAAGGCGATAGAGATAGATCCAATAAAATTGTTAAAATTAATATGCAATTATGCACATTAAACTTTAATCTTTTTATGTTATTTGGTAATCCAGGTCAACTTGCGCACATTTTGACTATTTTATTAATAGTTATGGTTCACAAGCACAAGTATGGAATATCTTTGCCTAAGCTTATTGCAAACATGAAGCAAAGTGGGAATTCGGTAAGCTATTACAACAATATATATATATATATATATATATCCTTTTTACAAATTAAAAGAAAAAGAATTAGTTAAAGTCGTTATATTAAAGCGCCGTGCAGTGGAAAGCATTGAATAAATAATCAAAGATCTAACTTTGGTCTTTAAAGCCCGTCCAACTTTAGGAACTTCTCCTTTCGTGGAATCTTGGTGTTTTTCTCTTTCTTAAGCATGTCAATTAACGTGTGGCGTTATTAATCACTACGTGCGCGATGCACTGTCAATATTAATTAAAAGTAAAATGATCTTCTGGCCATTTAAACTAGTACCGAATTATCAATCCGGTAAACAAACTTACAAGTTTTTTAATTTAGCACATCTACTTCACAGTATGAGGAGTAATAAACACATCGGTTTGAGCGTGTTCCTCAATTGCTATGACACAAATGACATGTCATATGCTTAACCATTCATAATTTGATATGTGTAATTTGTAGGTCACACCTTTTTAATTCCAATTTGTCAAAATTTTAACTTATTTTTTTCTTTCTTTTCTCCCCACCACAATTGAGACCTGCAAGAAAATCATAAACCAGCAATAGGTCGGAGAATTCTTTTGTAATGTCTTTAGTCGACGATGAATAGTTTGCTCTCTGTATTGCCTACTCATTTTGTCACGACCCAAACCGATGGGCCGCGACGGCCACCTGGTGCCTTACTCAACCGGGTATCAACGTTACTTATCATTCTTATCGTATTGTAATTGGCAAATGGGCCAAACGGGCCGTCATGGGCTAACCAGAATAAACATAAGAGAATACTCAATATAAGACGACTCAATCTGACATAAAAACTTATACATGTGACATAGGGCCTATAAGACCAAAATTGCACTGAACATAGGCCGACAAGGTCGTATAATCTTTCACGTATACGACATATGTCTACAAGCCTCGAAGGATACAAAACTGTCATAAAGGTCGGGACAGAGCCCCGCCATACCAATCAATACATGTCCTAATCATACTGACTAAATAGCAACTCCAGAGCAAATGGAGCACACCAACACCTTCCTCTGAGCTGATAGCCTACTTGGAGAACTCTCGACCTGTCTATCGGGACATGCGGGCATAAAACGCAGCGTCCCCAGGCAAAAGGAACGTCAGAACAAATAATGTACCGAGTATGTAAGGAATAAAAATCAGTAAATAATAGACATGAGAGAAACATAGAGTAAAAGACTCAACATGCAAGTCTGAACTACTCTGCGAATCATTAATATTTACAATGTCATGCATATGTGTATAAATATCATACCATGCTTAGGTATATGTGTTCATAACATCACCAAGCCTCTGAGGGCATCCCATCATATCATCTTGGCCATTATGGGAAAATCATCAACGTATACTAGCTGATCAGGTGGTGGTGCGTATATAACGCCATAACTTTTTTTCACATCCCATATACATATAATATACGTGTATATAACGCCATCTGGTTATGGGTCAATGTACATGTATAAATACATAAAATTCATAAAAAATACGTTAATAAGATTTCTCGGAATGTCAAAAAATCAATATGCCTTTCGGATAAATTTTATCAAATACGTATTTTTCTCAGACCCATGAACAGAAGATATAATAATAATTCACAAGGGGAATCAAGAATATAGACACCCCTAGTACTTTTATGAATAGAGTCATTTATGAAAATTGTGCGTTTACTCATTTCGTTTGTATCGTACGGATCATGCCAAAAGAAGGAAGGGATAGCCTTAACATACTTGAGTCAATTCTCTTAATAACCTCCCTCTCTAACACACGTCTTTTGCGAAAACACGTAACGGCGGATCGAAGTAGGGAAAAATTCGCATGATGTTCTTGAGAAAGATTATACCGGGCTCCCTTAGAATTGCAAATCCCGTTGCTATTGCGTAGTATAACTTCGTATGAATTCCTTTGATGAAGATCATTACTTGTGAATTTGATATAAGGTGAATTCTTCCTTTGCAAATCCAAGAACTCTCGTTGTTCTCTTTGTGAATTAAAGGTCCTATACCTTAGTGAAGTAAAAGAGATCCTTGAAATTGTGAGCTTCATCTGTAAGCTTAGAAAGCTTATGTATTTTCCCTCTTAACTTATGTATAATAATCTCTTATCTTTGAGATTTGTGGCCCCCCTACATATGTGATGACTAAGCCACTAATCTCTCTTAATATGTCATCTTGATTTATGAAATAAGACTCATATTTTATGATTTGATCAAGACTTGTGGGCCGATACGTTAAGGGGTGATGTCCCCCCTTAATCTTATCCACCAAATATCTTCAGTGTACTTATTCTGACCTTGTAAATATGTATATGCGACTCTTCTCTCCTTTTTCCTCTAGCTTTTGACCAATCTCTAGGTCTCACTTTGTAAACATATATACAGAGCTTGATAAGATGTCCCTCTGGGCATCTATAAGTACACTGAAGTTCTTCGCTAGGTACTTTGTCGAACTTACGAATATTGTTATACCTTATTTCATAAATACGTTTATCCATCCGTTGTTGATTCACCTCAATATTGATCTACAATCTACCACTGATAACTTGAAACCTCTTACGTAATCACTAGGGCTCACGTTGTAGCATGGAACATTTGAAGTGATTTTTCTGATCCACCTGGGGGCGATACAATACTATACTTCCATAATCGTATTTCATAGCATCTCAATGTGATTCACCTTATATGGGTATTTTAATCTTGTACAATTCATGGAATCCTTTTTTTTTCTTTTTTTTTCTTTTTTTCCTTCAAATCTTTACTCAATCGAAAGCCCAAATGTCATCCTTTATCTATTACAATTACACCCTTATTCTACTACCAGGGCAGCATTTCATCTCTTCTAAATGTTATTAGTCTTAAACTCCTTTGAGTTCATTCAGGCTATACTGAACTTTCTATAACTTAGAAAAACCATTAGCTTTCTTGGTTCCATGGGCTTAATCCCGAGGACTTATCCATTCTCGTCACCTTCTTACTTGCCCTTTCCTTATCCTTACTCATGTCTTCCTTAAACCTTGTCGCTCTACCATACTTTAGCTTGCGACCTACACTTATCCATTTATACTACTTGCAACCTTTCTTCAACTTGCTTGCACCATAGATTTTCTTATGTTATTCTGGAACTCAAGCGAGACATCACATCGTTTCAAACTCTTCTTTACTCTTTTAACTAGACCTCTCGATACCTAGAAACCATAGGCTGAAAAATATGCCACTGACAACGCCGCAATCATTCCTGGATTCTGAATCCCAGTGCTTCTAGCCTTCTATCTAAAGTATGGACTATTCACAACCTTCTGCATTTGAGTATATCGTACGTTGTCCACATTTACCTTTCTTTACCTTAAAGTCTCGCATCACATCTTATATCTCTTGCATGACCTCCCTTCCACATATGTATCATTCACATCCATAATTTGAAGCTCTATTATAATACTTGCACCTCTGGTGCATACACAATCCGGTGGGAGCTTCATATTGACTTCTTATAAGGCCGGTACTCTTCTAACTGGCTTTATCGTAGAGCCATTATAGAATATGGTTTTTGTACTATCTCTCTTGTACCTTTGATATTAAGAGTGATTTTGCAATATTTTCAATCATGATGTCTATAATTTTCTGGGTCCAATAATCAGAATCCTGATTTACTTCATTGATGTAACCCTTTAGTTTCCTCTTCCTTCTGATCAACCTTTATGTAGGCTTAAGCTATCTTCCGATATGCAGTTCATGGTATTAGTTATTACTTTAACCTTTCATGGGCGCTATGGAATATCCATGATACAATCTTTTAACAATTCAATCCCTGGTCTATGACCTGGACTCCATTCTTTCTTTTAACTTATACCAGAGTCTTCTACACCTGTATGATTGTCAACATATATACTGCATGGATAATACTCCGAACTCTTAAGTGCGTTCATTACGTAACTAACTCTAGATCATTAATCGAATAATTCTTTTCGTTCCTTCTCAGCTTTCTTTAAACGTAAGCTATTACTTTTCCTGATATTTCTGCCCCCTTGTTGCGTGCATACTTAGCTTATCTTAGTTCTCACGCATGCTAGAGTTTTCGTACAACTCATATGATCTCTAATATTACTTTTGATTTTTACTTCCCATTCATTAACCATTGTAGGTGCCACTTTCTTATGGAGTGCATACAATGTTGTTGTGAGACTGTTGTTACAAGACAATTTCCTCTTTAGGTCATTGTGCTTAGGTTGAAGCCTTCTTCCTTATTTTCTCAGCTAGTCTTTCGTTGTAGTACTTAGGGAGAACCCTCTGACTCTTGTAAAGCTATGAGCTTATTACATCGTATACTCGACGGAATTTTTGATGTCCTTCCTCGCCTATAATTATCCGTAGTTACTTATTTCCATGCCCTTGTGCTTGTACGGTTGCTTCTGAACTAATATTTTGACTGTCCTTTTAGTGGCATTCTTTTTTTTTTCCATAACACTCATACGGTACATCTAACTTCCTCAACTCCTATCCGAATATATCTCAAGTATTATAATGTCATAACTGCGAGGCTGAATTTACTATATTGGGTTTTACTATGTTTATCTTGCACGATTTGCTGATTTGTCTGCAACCTCTTGTCTAGACATAACTAGGCTCTTTCTGAATCAACTACTAACTACTCGTTGGCCCATTCTCATATCAATATTCTGCATAATCTCTCTTGGGTTATTCCCTTTGTCTTAACTTACGTCTCGCACTGGCTCCTTATTTATCAATAACATCTCGGGTAGGAACCCTTACTTCCTTTCCTTGACATCGTGTTTGCATAATGTTCTATAATCAAAGCATATCGGTAGGATTTGAATCAGTTCAATCTCATCCCTTTTTTCATTTTTATCGCATTCTTCCTTTATCATTCCATAGTTTCTAGAACTGCTTAATTCTGACTTAATGCCACATCACTCCATATTTTCCCCTTTAGGGGAGTACTAAGCTTTAGTGCTAAGATGATCTACGTATAGATGTTCTTTTTTACCTCTTCCTCTTTGGCGTCTTTCCACATCATCGAAGATCCTAACTCGACTCGCGGTAATCCTTTTGTACCAAGGATAACGAAATTGCTTACTCACGAAGGTGACACTTAGTATAACTGGCACATACAGTCCCTTAAGCTTAACTTTTCCCACATTGCTTGCTTTAGGGAAGCGTTTTCCTGAATGACCATTGTCTGAATTTCTCATGAATCTTCTTCTGTTGTCAATTTTATTATCATCAGAACAAAATCTGAAATTCTTATGATGCTGACTATTATCCAATCACTCAGTCCCTAATTCATATTTAGTTTATCTTGTTCACCAGCCCATACTGATTTCTATTATTCTGGGGTTTAACTTTTCCTTCCGGTAGTCGTGTTGGAGTCACAAACGTATTTCTCGAAATGAGAATATGACTTTATGGACTATACTCTTTTATTGTCTCAATGCATGTCACCTCTCGTCTTTTCCTTCACTTGACTATAGACTCTGTAATACTGTCATCTTCTTAATCTATCATTGTCATCCATGTATTACATCTTACTCATAATGCTTTATTAACCCTCTTCTTATTTTCCGTTAATATCTATGTCTATCACTTTATTCTGAAAACACGAACAAGATATTCTTTTGCTTTTAGCTCCCCTTGCTGCATCTACCGGCCCATCGAGTTGCCTAACATTCTTTCTCTACTAGGGATGGGAGCTATACTAAGGTAATATTTATCCCTTCAAGTGTAATGACCCAACCGATCATTTTAACTTTTAGAAATCCGTTCTCTAAAATAAAACTCCCTGAACATGCTTTTATTAATTTATGACTCGGGGGGATGGTTGGTTCGGGATTTGGAAGTGTTTGGGTTGAAATCGGAATACTTGGTTTCTTAAGTTGGCTTTAAATGGCCAAGTTTGACTTCGGTCAACATTTTGAGAAAACGACCCCGGAATCAGGATTTGACGGTTCCAATAGGTTCGTATGATGATTTTAGACTTGAGCGTATATCTGAATTGGGGGTTTTTGGATAACCCGGGAGCGTTTTGACGCTTAATAGTAAAAATCAATTATTTGAAGGTTTAAAATTCTTTAAATTTGGTTTGGAGTAAGTTTTTGAGTAATTGAAGTCCGTTTGAAATTCCGTGTTTGGGAATAGTTCCGTATAGTGATTTAAGACTTGCACGCAAAATTTCGTGTCATTCCGAGTAGTTTAAGTATATTTCGGTGCATTGGAAGTAAATTGAACAACTTGAAATTCTTATGTTTGAATCAATTTGGTTTAAGGTCTGATTCTTAGATTTGATGTTGTTTTACGCATTTCGAGAGTTCGAGCGAGTCCGTTTTATGATTTCAAACCTCTTGGTATGTTTGGGCGGGGCCCCAGGTATCTCGAGTATTAACCGGACGAGGCTCGGACAAATTTTGAGAAATTGAGCAAGGACTGAAGCTCCCAGCTACTATCATAATCGCACCTGCGCTTGGACAGCCGCAGGTGCGAGCCACCAATCGCAGGTGCGAACGAGAGGAGCCTGCCCAGCCATCGCAGATGCGAAGTATTTGGCGCACCTGCGCGAAGGCCATGTGCACCGAAGCAGAGGAATGAGCAGGTGCGAAGGAATGGGCGCACCTGCGCTTGCGCAGAAGCGAGCAGCTCGTCCGCAGGTGCGGAGCCAGTCCAAGAGGAAAAATCTCATACATGCGAGGCTTTTCCGTAGGTGCGAATACCTTACGCATGTGCGAAAACTCTGCCTGGGCAGAACCTTAAAATAAACGAAGCTCAGTCCATTTTTGTTCATGTTTCCTCCATGTTGGCGCGATTTCAGAGCTCTTTGTGAGGAGTTTTCAACTAACAACTTGGAGGTAGGTTAATTCTATACCTTTGAGTTAAATATATAGATTATGGGTAGATTATAACTAGTAAATCTTAGAAATCAAGGGTTTAGATGAAAAACCTAGATTTTTATTTAAAAAATGAGATTTTAACCACGAAAATAGTTATGGAATTGGATAAAAATTATATATTTGAGTTCATAAGATTATGGGTAACGTTTCCATCCGAAAATTTCTGGAATCTGGGCACGTGGGCCCATGGTGAATTTTAGAAATTTTACCATTTTGGATAGGATAATTTAGTTAATAGATGAATTTCGAATTATTGAGCATATATTAATTATTTTGTATAATATTTGGATAGTTTAGGATTTTTCGGCGTCGAATCGAGAATTTTACGCGACGCAGTAATTGAAAAGTGGACTTTGAGATAAGGTAAGTCTCTTGTCTAGTCTTGTGAGGGAGAAATTACCCCATAGGGATTAAGTTAAATAATTGTTGCTAATTGCGGGGGCTACGTACGCACGAGGTGACGAGAGTCCGTGCGTAGCTACTATTAATGCTAAAGTCCGGGTAGTTTAGGACTCAAAGCATGAATTACTTGTGTAAATTATATTCTTTATTAATTAAATTATTTGATGTGTATATTGTGAATTGTTATGAAAGGTAGTAAAAGATAAAATTTTCATATGCTTAATTTTTGTTTAGATTAAATAAATTGTTAAAAGAAATTGTTCATCCTCTCGAATTTATCTTATAATAAACATTCTCTCATTTTCGGAGGTACATAAGAAAAATGTCCTCCTTTCTTGTGGAACGAGCCGAACGCCTCGACAGGATAGATGCATCTATGGATTATGCCGCACGTCCCTCGACAGTGTACATGACACTCTAGATCGGGCCATACGTACTCGGCAGAAATCGTGCTTAATAATGATAATTACACGATGCCTTAATAGTTTATTTCAGCTTGCGAAGTTAATTGATAAATTGGAGAATCCTTGAAATTTAATAAATTATTATTCCTGCTTGTTAAGGAATTAATTGTTACTCCTGTAAATAAGATTAATTGATAAATTATTTGAATTGAAAGAATTTAATTAATATATTAAAAATTATTGTATTTGAAGGAATTTGATTATTTCTGTTGGTTAAACAAATTATTTTAAATTCTGTGAATCATGCTGATTTAGATATTTTAGTTGTATTTCAATTATTATTATTGACCCATAGTGAGTGTCAAAATCAGACATCTCATCTCTACCACTTCGAGATTAGGCTTGATACTTACTGGGTACACGTTGTTTACGTACTCATACTACACTTCCTCCACTTTTTGTGCAGGACCTGAGGCAAGTACTAGTGGGGGACCTATCGTCTTACATCCACGTTATCCAAGGGCATAGTGGTGAGCTGCCTTTCTGAGCCGTTCTGCAGCTACTAGTGTCTCTCCTTGTATTGTTTATTCTGTCTATTTTTATTTCAGACATTATTAGAGGTTTTGTATAATCTACTAGATGCTCATACACTTGTGACACCAGGTCTTGGCACACACATTAGTAGAATTCGGTGTTTATATTTTTTTGGATTTAAACTTTATCGATATATGTTTTATTTATTAGTTGGCTTGCCTAGCTATAGTGTTGGACGCCATCACGACCTATAAGTAAAATTGGGTCGTGACAACATGGTATCAGAGCACTAGGTTCACGTAAGTCTCACAAGTTATGAGCAGACCTAATAGAGTCTTGCGGATCAGTTCAGAGATGTATGTACTTATCTTCGAGAGGCTATAGGGTGTTAGGAAACTACCTTTCTTCATATTTCATCGTGCAATTAATGTAGTACTAAATATCCTTCTTTTATTCGCAATTAATGTAGTACTAAATATCCTAATTTTATTCAATCACATATGGTGAGAACGCGCTCTAATGAGGTTCCGGACTAGGAAAGAGCTACTCCCCCAGTTGCTAGAGGCCGAGGCAGAGGCCGAGGGAGGGCTCCAGCCCGTAGTAGAGGGAAAGGACGTCCCAGGACTGTCCGAGTTATGCCGCCAGTGGGTCCAGCAGAGAATCCCATTGTTGAGGAACATGATGAGGTGCCTGCTGCAGATCCAGCTCCGGTGGATTTCACATCTACACCAAGATTTTAGGATGTCATGGGTCGTATGCTGTGGTTCATGGACAATATGACTCAGGCCGGTTTATTTCCGGCAGACCCAGCCACATCCCAGGCGGGCGGGGGAGCACAGACCCCTACCGCGCAGGCTCTTGGACAG
>AWOL01S0056364.1:19363-58612 GCA_000715115.1 Nicotiana otophora | reverse complement strand
ACAAACATAAGTTTATGTCAAAACGGTCTGCAAATAATATCATGTCTTAACCATTAGTAAATAAAAAGCTAGATAAAATACCAACAAAACATAAAGGTGAATAAACAAATTTTGAAACCAAGAAGAAGGGATTAACTTTGGGTAGTTGGGAGAAAGAAGAGAAGAGAGAGATTTAGATATAGCAAATGAAAAAAGAAGAAAAGAGAAGGAGACGTTAATGAAACAAAAGCCCTGGGCCTCTGGCGTGGAAGGAGGAGGGATAAGAAGATGAGACATGTAGTAGTTAAGATGACTTTTAAAAGTATCTTTTCAATTAAGATGACTTTTAAAAATGACTTTTCAGAATTTTAATTGAGACTTAATAAAGGGAAAAGGAAAAAATTTAAGAAAAAAAATAAATATGAATGATAATTTTTAAGAGATGCCACATCACTTTGCCAAGTCCCTCCTTTATATATTTATATAGCGTGGAAGGAGGAGGGATAAGAAGATGAGACATGTAGTAGTTAAGATGACTTTTAAAAGTATCTTTTCAATTAAGATGACTTTTAAAAATGACTTTTCAGAATTTTAATTGAGACTTAATAAAGGAGAAAAGGCAAAAATTTAAGAAAAAAGATAAATATGAATGATAATTTTTAAGAGACGCCACGTCACTTTGCCAAGTCCCTCCTTTATATATTTATATAGATTTATAATGTTAACTATTGTAAATACCAAACTTTTGCTCTTTCTTTTCCCCTACATTACACTCTTTTAAGGTTTATTGTGTATGTTTATAGATTTTAGAATTAGACTATTAATTAGTTTGTTTATAGGATTTTTGAGGAAAATTAGCAGCCAATTCGTTTGACCCAGTCCAGATGAGGCCAGTCCAAGTGGAGTCTTTAAACGACGTGGTTTTATAGTGAAACTATGTTATTTCATTTATGTCACAACCCAAAACCTAACCCGTCATGATGGCGCCTATCGTAATATTAGGCAAGCCGACATTTCCAAAACACTTTCAACATATAATAGAAATGAATTTAGACATTTAAAATAATCAAAATTTTTCATAAAAACAGGGTAAAACCCAAAACATTAGTGCGTAAAAATTGGCCCGACATCGGGGTGTCACTGAGTACAAGAGAAATTATACCCGGAGTAGTCTAATACAACATCTAAGAAATAAGAACTGAAATGCAAATAAGATAATGAAGTAGAGCCAAGGCCTGCGAACGCCATGTAGCTACCTCGATAGTCTCAGGAATCAGCTGCATAATATCAACATCCGCTACGACCGAGAACACATAGATCTGCACACGAAGTGCAGGGCATAGCGTGAGTACAACCAACTCAGTAAGTAGCAAAAATAAATAAGGAACTGAGAAGGTAGTGACGAGCTATACAAACACAGTTCATTTTCAATAATTCCAGCAAAGAATAGACATGCTTTCAAATCTGGCAGTTTAAGTCAAATCAGTTTTATATAGTTAAAGTGCAGGTACTCTGGATATAGAATCTTTCAAAAATTTCACAACAATGATAGATAGCAACTAAGTGCATCAACAAATGAAAAGAAAGTACAGCCCCTTAGGGAAATAGTCACTCAACTCGTCACAACAACTCAATCAGTCGGCTCTCAACCCTCAGTACTCACACTCAATAGGTACCTGCGCTCACTGGGGGTGTGCAAACTCCGGAGGGGCTCCTACAGCCCAAGCGCTATAATCCGCACGGATAACTCACGTGCTGCACGGACAACTCACGTGCTATAATATCCATATCTTACCGACAAGCCCTCAGAATCACTCAGTCATCAACCTCTCTAGTCTCTCGGGCTCTCAGAAATCACAAAGATTAGCCTAAACAAAGATAGCATAGTGTATCAACAAAAAACAAGAAAAGACTGAGGTATGCTACGCAAGTAAACCATGACTGAGTACAAGACAACAATTAGCAAATAATTCAACAAGTACTCGACCTCTGCGAGTCCCAACAGTACCATCACATAGCCTAAGCATGATTTCTAATATGATTTGCAGTCAAATTTCTATAACACAAAGAGAACATATAGCTAACAACAAGTTATTCAACTTTACAGTTTTCATGGGACAGACCAAGTCACAATCCCCTCGGTACACGCCCACACGCCCGTTACCTAGCATGTGCGTCGCCTCCAAAATAATCACATGACGTAAAAATCCGGGGTTTCATACCCTCAGGACCAGCTTTTAAAATGTTACTTACCTCGAACCGTGCAAAATCCTACTCTGAAATGCCTTTTTCCTCTCGAATCAATATCCAAATGCCCCGAATCTAGCCACAAGCAGTACAATATAATTAATATAGGCTCAAAGAATTAATTCGACAAGAAAAATACGAAATTATAAGCCAAAATCCGAAATATGCTCAAACTGACCTCGGGCCCGCATCTCAAAATCGGACAAAAGTCACTAAACCCGAAAGCCCATTCACTCACGAGTTTAACCATACCAAATTTATTAAAAATCCGACACCATTTGGTCAACCAATTCCCCAAAATCCACTGTCCAATTCTCAAGCCCTAAACCCCCAAATTGTACTTCAAAATCTCACTAATTAGGTGGGAAAATTAGTGGGGAAACAAGTTTTATGATCTAAAATGAGTACAAAAAACATACCTCAATAATCACCTCGAAAAGCTTCTCCAAAATCGCCTAAGTCCGAGTCCAAAATGTTGAAATAAGACTAAAATTGCGAACCCTTGCTTTAAAACCTTCTGCCCAAACTTTCCGCACCTGCGGTCATTTATCCGCACTTGCGGGGCCGCTTCTGCGGAAACATTCCCGCTCCTGCGGAAGTCACTTATCCGCTGCCTCCACTTCTGCGATCAAAGGACCACATCTGCGCCTATCGCAGGTGCGGGAAACTCATCGCACCTGCAGCTCGATCTTGCTTCTGCGCCCATCTGCCTGCTTCTGCGGCTATCGCATGTGTGGAAAAATCTTCGCACCTGCGACCTCTGCTCAACTCATCCTTGGCCGCTTCTGCGGTTCCTTCCCCACTTTTATGGGCTCGCACCTGCGGTGCCCACTCTGAAGGTGTGTTATACCAGTAGCAGCAACACTTCAGCTACTGCATCAACTCAAAATCGAGTTCGTTAACCACCCGAAGTTAAACCGAGGCCCCCAGTACCTCTACCAAACATACCAACTAGTCATATCACCCAATACGAACTTAGTCGAACCTTCAAATCACCCAAAACAACGTCAAAACACAGATTACACGTGGATTCAAGCCTAAAGAACTTCTAAACTTCCAAATTCCACAATCGACGCCGGAACCTATCAAACCACTTCTGATTGACCTCAAAATATTCACACAAGTCATATTCAACATTACATACCTACTCCAACTTTCGAAATTGGAACCCGATTCCGATATAAAAAAGGCCACCCCCGGTCAAACTTCCTAAAAATTTGACGCTCGCCATTTCAAGCCTAAATTAGCTACAGATCTCAAATTCACAGTCCGGACACGCTCCTAAGTCCAAAATAACACGACGGAGCTAACGGAACTGACGAAACTCCATTGTAGAGTCGTCTTCACACCATTCTGACTACGGTCAAAATCCTAAGACTTAAGCTTTCGTTTTAGGGTCTCTATGTCCCAAAACACTCCAAAACAAAACACAAGACCTCCTAACAAGTCATATAAGCAGAAAACGATACGGGGAAAGCAGTAAATAGGGGATCAGAGCTATTACTCTCAAAATGACCGGCCGGGCCATTGCATCTTCCCCCTCTTAAAACAATCATTCGTCCTCGAACGAGCATAGAGACATACCTGAAGTGGTGAAAAGATGAGGATAACGGCTGAACATATCATGCTTAGTCTCCCATGTAGCTTCTCCGTCTGGCTGGCCTCTCCACTATACCTTCACTGATGCTATGTTCTTTGACCTCAGCTTTCAAACTTGCCGGTCTAAAATAGCTACCGACTCCACGTCATAAGTCATATTATCGTCTAGTTGTACTGTACTGAAATCCAAAATATGAGACGGATCCCCGACGTACTTTCGGAGCATGGATACATAGAACACTGGATGAACACCCGATAGACTAGGCGGCAAAGCAAGTTCATAAGCCACTTCTCCAATCTTCTTAAATATCTCATATGGCCCAATATATCAACGGCTCAACTTTCCCTTTTTCCTGAACCTTAACACACCCTTCATGGGTGAAATCTTGAGCAGAACCTTTTCCCAAACCATGTAAACAAAATCACGAACCTTCCTTTGTCATAACTCTTATGTCTAGATTACGCCGTGCGAAGCTGTTCCTGAATCACTTTGACCTTCTCTAAAGCATCCTGAACCAAGTCAGTACCCAATATTCTAACCTCACCCGCCTCAAACCAACCCACCGGAGACCGATACCGTCTCCTATATAAAGCCTCATACGGAGCCATCTGAATGCTTGACTGGTAGCTATTATTGTAAGATACTCCGCGAGGGGCAGGAATTAATCCCAAGAACACCCAAAATCTATTACACAAGTGCGTAAAACATCCTCCAATATCTGAATAGTGCGCTCGGACTGTCCGTCCGTCTGAGGGTGAAATGGTGTATTTAACTGAACCTGGATGCCCAATTCTCGCTGCACTTCTCTCCAAAACTGTGATTTAAATTGCATACCCCGATCTGAAACGATAGACACTGGTACACCATGTAGATGAACAATCTTACGGATATAAATCCCAGCCAATCGCTCCGAAGAATAATTAGTACCAACTGGAATAAAATGCGCGGACTTGGTCAACCGATCTACAACCACCCAAACAACATTGAACTTTCTCAAGGTCCGTGGGAGCCCAACTACGAAGTCCATGGAAATACACTCCCACTTCCACTCTAAAATTTCAAGTCTCTGAAGTAATCCGCCCAGTCTCTGATGCTCGTACTTCACCTGTTGACAATTTAAACACCGAGCTACAAATCCCACTATATCTTTCTTCATTCTCCTCCACCAATAGTGCTGCCTCAATTCCTGATACGTCTTCACGTCACCTGGATGAATGGAGTACCGTGAACTGTGAGCTTCCTGGAGAATCAGCTCACGCAAACCATCTATATTAGGCACACATAGCCTGCCCTCCATCCGTAATACACCGTCATTGCCAGTAGTGACTTCCTTGGCATCACCGTGCTGAACTGTGTCCTTAAGGACAAGCAGATGTGGGTTATTATACTTACGTTCCCTAATACGATCATAAAGAGAAGACTGGGAAACCACATAAGCCAAAACTCAATTCGGCTCCGAAACATCCAATCTAACAAACTGATTAGCTAAGGCCTGAACATCCAAGTCTAAAGGCCTCTCTGTTACCGGTAAGTATGCTAAGCTTCCCAAACTCTCCGCCTTCCGACTCAAGGCATCGGCCACCGTATTGGCCTTTCTGGGGTGATAGAGAATGGTGATATCATAATCCTTAAGCAACTCTAACCACCTTCGCTGCTGCAAATTAAGATCTTTCTATTTGAACAGACACTATAGACTTCGTCGATCGGTATAAACCTCACAATGGACATTGTACAAACAATGCCACCAAATCTTCATGGCATGAGCAATAGTTGCTTAACTCAAGGTCATGGACTGGATAATTCTTCTCATGTACCTTTAACTGTTTGAATGCATAGGCAATCACCCTACTGTCTTACATCAGCACTTCCCCGAGACCAATATGAGATGCGTCACAATACACAGTATAAGACTCTGAACCTATAGGCAGCACCAATACTGGGGTTGTAGTCAAAGTTGTCTTGAGCATCTAAAATCTCTCTTCACACTCATCAGATCACCTGAACGGAGCACCTTTCTGGGTCAATTTAGTCAAAGGCGATGTAATAGGCGAGAAACCCTCCACAAAGCGACGATCATAACCGGCCAAGCCAAGAAAACTCCGAATCTCATTAGCTGAAGACAGCCTGGGCCAACTCTGAACTGCCTCTATTTTCTTCGGATCCACCTTAATTCCTTCACTAGATACTATATGTCCCATGAATGCCATCGAATTTAGCTAGAACTCACACTTAGTGAATTTGGCATAAAGTCTCTCCTCTCTCAGCCTCTGTAATACAATACCCATGTGTTGTGCATGATTATCCTAGCTACGTGAGTACACCAGGATATCGTCAATACATACTACGACAAATAAATCAAGATATGGCGGGAATACACTATTCATCAAATGCATAAATGCTGTTGGGGCATTGGTTAGCCCAAACGACATCACAAGAAATTAATAGTAGCCATAACGAGTCCTGAATTTTGTCTTTAGAATATCCGAATTTTGAATTTTCAACTGGTGATACCCAGATTTCAAATCAAGTTTGGAGAACACCCTCGCTCCCTGAAGCTGGTTAAAAAAGTCATCAATACGCGAAAAATTAAAGGATATTTATTCTTGATTGTAACTTTGTTCAACTGCGTGTAATCGATGCACATCCCCATAATACCATCTTTCTTTTTCACAAACAGAATCCGTGCACCCCAAGGTGACACACTAGGCCTAATAAACCCCTTATCAAGGAGTTCCTGAAGTTGCTCCTTCAATTCTCACAACTCAGCTGGTTCCATACGATACAGAGGAATAGAAATGGGCTGAGTGCCCGACACCAAGTCAATATCGAAATTAATATCCCTGTCGGGTGGCATACCCGACAGGTCTGCAGGAAATACATTCGAGAAGTCTCGCACTACCGGTACTGAATCAGTAGGAGGAGTACCTACATCAACATCTCTCACAAAAGTCTAAGTATGACAAACATCCCCTTCCAACCATACGTTGGGGCTTCAAATAAGAAATTACCCTGCTAGGAACAAAATCTAGAGAACCTCTCCATTCAACCTTTGGCAACCCCGGCATCGTCAACGTCACAAATTTTGCGTGACAGTCCAGAATAGCATGACATGGAGACAACCAATCCCTACCCAGAATTACATCGAAATCAACCATGCCGAGTACTAAGAGATCAACCCTAGTCTCCAGTTCCCCAATAGTTACCACACACGACTGATATACATGGTCCGCAGTAATAATATCGCCCATCAGTATAGATTCACAAATATGTGAAACTAAAGACTCACAAGGCATATCCAGATAATGAGAAAAATACGATGATACATATGAATAAGTGGAACCAGGGTCAAATAATATAGAAGCCTCCCTGTGGCACACTGAAACAATACATGTGATCACTGCATCTAAGGCAGCATCATTTGGCCTGGCAGGAAAAGCATAGAATCAGGCTTGACCTCCACCTGATCGGCCTCCCCCTCTTAGGGGGCCCCTAGCTGACTAACCCCCCACCCCGAGCTGGCTGGGCGGGTGGTGTAACCGCTGGTGCTGGTGCCGTCGGTCGAAAACTCTGTTGTGGATCCCCACTCAATAGCCTAGGACAATATCTCTTGAAAAGACATAATTCTATGCACTCAAAACAACCCCTCCTCTGATGGAACTGCTGATCCTGATAACCAGAGGAATTACCTGTAGAAGTCTGAGCTGACGAGGCATGATGAGAACTCTACGCTGGTAGTGCACTGAATGAAGACTAGACTGAGTGAGCATTGTAAGAACCGTGGCTTGCTGATGCACCACGATGAGCTGGATGAGACGTTTGAGCGTGTCTGAAAGGACGACCCCTACCATGGTGGTACTGCCCCCATAAGGAACACCGCTGAATCCACCATGTCCACGAGGCCTCTTGGCCTCCCTCTTAACCCGCTCCTATATGCGAACCATCTCAATTTGACGAGCAATGTCGATAACCTCGTCGAACGTAGCACCAGACACTCTCTCTCTACTCATGAGCAATCGCAGCTGAAGAGTGAGATCATCTATGAACCTCCTGATCCTCTCCCTATCTGTGGGAACCAAACAGATAGCATGACAGTCCAACTCTAAAAATCTTATCTCATACTACGTCACAGACATATCACCCTGATGAAGCTGCTCAAACTACCTCTACAACTCCTCTTTGTGGGAGTGAGGCACGAACATCTCAGGGAACAGACCGAAGAACTGCTGTCAGGTAAGGAGTGCTGCACCGACCGGCCTACGTCTCTTGTATGCCTCCTGCCATCTGAAGGCAGACCCCAAAACCTGAAAAGTAGTGAACGAGACTCCACTAGTCTCAAGAATACCTGCTGTCTGAAGCATCCGTTGACACTTATCCAGAAAACCCACTCTGACTCAGCACCGTTAAATGGTGGAGGTCGAAGCCTATCAAATCTCTCAAGTCTCATCTGCTCATCATCTACCATAACAGCAACTACCGGGGCCTGAGCAGCTGCAGTCGGCTGGGATGGCAGTGCCCCCGATATCTTAAGTCCCTGTACTACCTAGTCCAGAGTACGGGCAACACGGGTATGAGTACCTCCCCCGGCTCGAGAATTGGCAGGTGCGGCCTGAGCCGAAACCACCCGAGAAAGACCAGTGCAAACTGTCAATATCTGGGCTAGAGCCTCCTGAAGGCCTGGAATCACAATAGGTGTAGCTGGTGCCTGAGCTGGTCCCACTAGCTCAACTGTATCTGGAATCTGCTACTGAGCTGGAGCAATTGTGGTACTACCGGTGTTGCTCTACGAGCTATATGTACTACAGGTACTACTGCACGATCTATACCTTGACCTCTACCTCGGCCCCGACCTGTATCACGGCCCCGATCTCTCACGGCCCTAACAGGTGTCATTGGTGGCTGACCATCTGATCCGATAGCACGTGTTCTCACCATCTGTGAGAATAGAATAACATAATTTTAGTTTTCGGAATCAATAAATTCACACGGCAGAATACAAGAAAATAAAATTTTCCTAAGGGTTCGGCAACCTCTTGAAGATAAGTACAGACATCTTCACACTGATCTGCAAAACTCTACTAAACCTACTCATGACTCGTGAGACCTATGTAACCTAGGATCTGATACCAACTTGTCACTACACAAAACCCAACCCGTCATGATGGCGCCTATCGTAATACTAGGAAAGCCGACATTTCCAAAACACTTTCAACATTTAACATAAATGAATTTAGACATTTAAAATAACCAGAGTTTTTCATAAAAATGGGGTAAAACCCAAAACATAAGTGCAGAAAAATTAGCCTGATGTCGGGGTGTCACTGAGTACATGGGCATCTATACCCGAAGCAGTCTTATACAACATCTAAGGAATAAGAAGTGAAATGCGAATAAGATAGTAAAGGAGAGCCAATGCTTGCGAACGCCATGCAGCTACCTCGATGGTCTTCAGAATAAACTGTTCAATATCAACACTCGCTACGACCGGGAACACATGGATCTGCACACGAAGTGTAGGGTGTAGCGTGAGTATAACCAACTCACTAAGTAACAAAAATAAATAAGTAATTGAGAAAGTAGTGACGAGCTATACAAATACAATTCATTTTCAATAATTTCATCAAAGAATAAACATGCTTTCAAATCTGGCAGTTTAAGTCAAATCAATTTTACATAGTTAAAGTGCAGGTACTCCGGATATAGTATCTTTCAGAAATTTTACAACAATGACAGATAGCAACTAAGTGCATAAACAAATGAAAAGCAAGTACAACCCCTTAGAGAAACAGTCACTCAACGCGTCACAATAACTAAATCAGTCAGCTCTCATCCCTCAGTACTCACACTCAATAGGTACCTGCGCTCACTAGGGGTGTGCAAACTTCGGAGGGGCTCCTACAGCCCAAGCGCTATAATCTGCACGGACAACTCTCGTTCTATAATATCCATACCTCACCGACAGGCCCTCGGCATCACTCAGTCATCAACCTCTCTAGTCTCTCGGGCTCTCAGAAATCACAAAGATCAACCTAAACAAAGATAGCATAGTGTATCTACAAAAATCAAGAAAAGCCTGAGGTATGCTACGCAAGTAAACCATGACTGAGTACAAGACAACAATTAGCAAATAATTCTACAAGTACGCGACCTCTATGAGTCCCAACGGTACCATCACATAGCCTAAGGATGATTTCTAACATGATTTGCAGTCAAATTTCTAGAACACATAGAGAGCATATAGCAAACAAGTTATTCAACTTTACAGTTTTCACAAAATAATTAAAAACATTATTTGTTTATGAAGTATGATCATGTTTTGGGAAATATTTTCTTCCACTCACAAAACTTCAAGTTTTCTTCAAATAAAATGCATGTCCAAACACAAGTTCAACTTTCAAAAATTATTTTTCAATACAACTTCAAAACTATTTTTTCAAGTTTCAATCAAATCTATGACCAAATGCTAGCTTAGTACGTTGGAGCTCGCCACCTCCGTAATTTGCACAATTCTATCAACATCTTGCACCTACCAAATAATTAAATGAAATGGTTAAATTTAAAATTACACCAAAATATATTTAAAAAAGAAAAATTAGTACTCGGATAAATAAATCTTTTACCTGAGCTTCATATAGAATTACGGTTCCATAAAGTACAACGCTACACAAATTTTAAACTTTAATTACTAGGAGTACGAAATACGTATGATACATAAAAGAATAAAAGAATACTATTGTTGAAGACCAAGCTATGTTATTCAGTTTTTCATTTATTTGGTAGTTTTATTTAATTCTATATTTATAATGTTAACAATTGTAAATACCAAATTTTTGCTCTTTCTTTTCCCCTACATTACACTCTTTTAAGGTTTATTGTGTATGTTTTTAGATTTTAGAATTAGACTATTAATTAGTTTGTTTATAGGATTTTTGAGGAAAATCAGCAGCCCAATTCGTTTGACCTAAAAGAAATGAATTTCGACATTTAAAATAATCGGAATTTTTCATAAAAACAGGGTAAAACCCAAAATATTAGTGCGTAAAAATTGGCCCGACATCGGGGTGTCACTGAGTACAAGAGAAATTATACCCGGAGCAGTATAATACAACATCTAAGAAATAAGAACTGAAATGCGAATAAGATAATGAAGTAGAGCCAAGGCCTGCGAACGCCATGTAGCTACCTTGAGAGTCTCAGGAATTAGCTGCTCAATATCAACATTCGCTACGACCGAGAACACATAGATCTGCACACGAAGTGCAGGGTATAGCGTGAGTGCAACCAACTCAGTAAGTAACAAAAATAAATAAGGAACTGAAAAGGTAGTGACGAGCTACACAAATACAGTTCATTTCAATAATTCTAGCAAAGAATAGACATTCTTTCAAATCTGGCAGCTTAAGTCAAATCAGTTTTATATAGTTAAAGTGCAGGTACTCCGGACATAGAATCTTTTAGAAATTTCACAACAATGAGAGATAGCAACTAAGTGCATCAATAAATGAAAAGCAAGTACAGCCCATTAGAGAAACAGTCACTCAACTCATCACAACAACTCAATCAGTCGGCTCTCAGCCCTCAGTACTCACACTCAATAGGTACCTACACTCACTGGGGGTGTGCAAACTCTGGAGGGGCTCCTATAGCCCAAGCGTTATAATCCGCACGGACAACTCACGTGCTGCATGGATAACTCACGTGCTATAATATCCATACCTCACCGACAGGCCCTCGGCATCACTCAGTCATCAACCTCTCTAGTCTCCCGGGCTCTCAGAAATCACAAAGCTCAGCCTAAATAAAGATAGCATAGTGTATCAACAAAAATCAAGAAAAGACTAAGGTATGCTATGCAAGTAAACCATGACTGAGTACAGACAATAATTAGCAAATGATTCAACAAGTACGTGACCTCTGCGAGTCCCAACAGTACCATCACATAGCCTAAGGATGATTTCTAACATGATTTGCAGTCAAATTTCTAGAACACATAGAGCGCATATAGCAAAAAACAACTTATTCAACTTTACAGTTTTCACGAGATAAACCAAGTCACAATCCCCTCGATACACGCCCACATGCCCGTTACCTAGCATGTGCGTCACCTCTGTAATAATCACATGCCACAAAAATCAGGGGTTTCATACCCTCAAGACTAGATTTAAATTGTTACTTACCTCGAATCGCGCAAAATCCTACTTCGTAATGTCTTTGCCTCTCGATTCAATCTCCAAACTCCCCGAATCTAGCCACAAGCAGTAAGATATAATTAATATAGGTAAAAGAATCAATTACACAAGAAAAATACGAAATTATAAGCCAAAATTCGAAATATGCTCAAACCGGCCGACGGGTCTACGTCTTGAAATCCGACAAACGTCACAAAATCCGAAAGCCCATTCACTCACAAGTCTAACCCTACCAAATTTATCAAAAATACGACACCATTTGGTCAACCAATTCCCCAAAATCCACTCTCCAATTATCAAGCCCTAAACCCCCAAATTTTACTTCAACATCTCACTAATTAGGTGGGGAAATCAGTGGAGAAACAAGTTTTATGATCCAAAATAAGTACAAGAAGCTTACCTCAATAATAACCTCGAAAATCTTCTCCAAAATCACCCAAGTCTGAGTTCAAAATGTTGAAATAATAGCAAAATCGTGAACCCTTTCTTTTAAACCTTCTGCCCAGACTTTTTGCGCCTACGACCATTTATCCGCACTTGCGGGGCCGCTTCTACGGAAATATTCCCGCTCCTGCCAAAGTCACTTATCCATTGCCTCCGCTTCTGCGATCAAAGGACCGCATCTGCGCCTATCGCAGGTGCGGGAAATCCATTGCACCCGCAGTTCGATCTCGCTCCTGCGCCTACCTGCCCACTTCTTTGGCCATCGTATCTGCAGGGAAATCTTCGCATGTACGACCTCTACTCAACTCATCCTTGGCCGCTTCTGCGGTTCCTTCCCCACTTTTGTGGGCTCGCACCTGCGGTGCCTACTCCGCAGGTGCGGTTATACTAGTAGCAGCATCACTTCAGCTGCTTCATCAACTCACAATCGAGTCTGTTAACCACCCAAAATCAACTCGAGGCCCCCATAAACTCAATCAAACATACCAACTAGTCATATAACCCAATGCGAACTTAGTCGAACCTACAAATCACCCAAAACAACGTCAAAACATAGATTACACCCCGATTCAAGCCTAAAGAACTTCTAAACTTCCAAATTATACAACTGACGTCGAAACCTATCAAACCACTTTCGATTGTCCTCAAATTTTGCACTCAAGCCATATTTAATATTACGGACGTACTCCAACTTCCAGAATCGGAAGCCGATCCCGATATCAAAAAGTTAACCCCCGGTCAAACTTCCCAAAAATTCGACTCTGCCATTTCAAGCTTAAATTAGCTACAGACCTCAAATTCACAGTCCTGACATGCTCCTAAGTCCAAAATCACCCAACAGAGCTAACAGAACCAACAAAACTCCATTCCAAAGTCATTGTCACACAATTCTCAATACGGTCAAAATCCTAACACTTAAGTGTCCTAAAACACTCCAAAACCAAAAACAAGACCTCACAGCAAGTCATATAAGCAGAAACAGATACGGGGAAAGTAGTAAATAGGGGATCAAGGCAATTATTCTCAAAACGACCGGCCGAGTCGTTACAATTTAGTAACCCAGAGATTGACTCTCAACCATTTGATCTGGCTTGATCCAATGATCAACAATTAATTTCCCAACTAGGCATTTAAGATCTAGAGAGACCAAAATTTTGCCTCATTTTCTCTTCATTTCTTTCTTCCTCTCTCTTGACTCTCTCCTCTCACAGTTGCCACTCCACCCACAACTGCCGACCCGCTGCCGACAATTACCATCACCGGCCGGCCGGTGACCGAACGACCTAAACTTTACATCACTAGACTCCTCTCCACACCCTCTTTTCGATTCCTCAACTCAAAATCCCCAAAGACCTACCCAAATTCGTAGATCTAACCCTAACATTAATCCTAGCCTCCACCTCCCACCGTTCACTACCTATAAACCCCATAAAAATCTTATCACTGGCCTCCTCTCACTATCCCCTTCTCTATTCCACACCCAAAAACCTTCAAACCCCTTTCAAAATCCCGAAGTTCTGGCCAGCCACCCTACTGTCGCTACCTCACCACCACTGCCTTATTCTTTTAGCCTATTCAATCCAAAGACTCACGTTTCCTTCTAGTATGACGCTAGAACTTATTTGTTTGGGCGTCTACTATAATAAAACTTGCGTTTTGAGGTCGGACAATCATTTGTTGATATCCTCGGCATCTTGTCGTTGTGCGATTTGGCCTCAAATGTCCCTGAGTTTTGGTAATACCTCTCTCCTTTTATGATTTCGTTCTTATAATTAGCATTAGGTTTAGAGTTTAATTTTCATTCACTTGTTTTTGTTATTCTTATAAATTTGAGTAGTGATCTGTCGAGTTGCTATTGTTTTCATGATGTTTTATGCCGCTTCTGATTAGCCCTTTAGTTTCTCGCGGTGATTAGTTTAGATGTATCATATGTGACTAACATCAATTGAGTTACTTCTTGACTGATTAGTCATTTAGTTTAGTTACGTTGATTTGGTTCGTAGTTGATAGTTCTGAGTCGTTCTTTGTGTTAGTTTGTTTTTATTAGTTTTGGTTTTGTTGATTAATTGTTAGTCAGTTTAGAATCAATAGTGATTAGTCGCCGTGTGTTGTTAAGTCTCCATACTTTAACTGAAATCCTAATCTCTTTGTTCCCCGTCGTTAATATTCTATTTTCTTTATGATTGATTTTAGTTTGTTAATTTAGATTTCTGTCTCGTTTAGTTCATTTTTGATTGTGTCGCTGGCTCGTTGCTCAATTAGTATGTTTTAATTAATTACTTCACTGTTAATACGTACTTTTTGCTTAATCATTGAGTGGTTGTCTCTGATTGGCTGCACCGATATGGGTAATTTTCCTGGCAATTGAATGCTGGATTTTCTGTTTTACTCTGATTTGAATCAGCTGGAGTGATTTCATATTAACTATCACGACCCAATTCTGGTTTAGGCCGTGATGGCGCCCCGCACCATTGCTAGGCAAGCCGACAGTGAACAATCTAGTGATTTCCATTTTTAATAAGGTTTTTGTTTTCAAACAGTTAATTTTTCTTAAATTTAAAGAATTTAACAAATAACGAAATTTAAAGTCAACAAAACGAAAGCAACTAAATGAAATCATAACCATAGAAATACAACCCAAAATCATAAGTCTACTAGTGTGTGCCAAGACCAGGTGTCACAAGTATATGACATACTAGTAGAATATACAAAAGAATTCTAATCTACTGTCTGAAATGGAATAGACAGAACAAACTAACAAAAGAAGGACTCCGACTGCTGCAGAACGGCTCGAAGAGCAGCTAGCTCACCGTGTAATCTCATAGCGGGGATCAAATATGCGCACCAGACTGGTAACCGTATGTACCTGCCTCAGATCCTGCACAATCAAGTGCAGCAGTGTAGCGTGAATACATAAACAACATGTACCTAGTAAGTATCCAATATAACTATGGGCCAACAATGATATATCAGATTTTATACTAAGCATAGATTTCATGAACAATACTGAATGCTCAATATCAGGTGATAGTAAATTCTTCTGTCGCAAATATTAAATCCCAAGTTTAGTTTTCATAATTTAACAACTTGTATTTCAAAACATTTTAAGCAATATAAATTATGAATAGTTCCAAAGACTCTCATGCGCATATTATGTCGAGGTCGTATGGCCCGATCCAACATAATATTTAAATTGTGCACTGCCGAGGGTCGAACAACATGAACCATAGATGCATCTATCTGTTACCAAGGTGTTCGACCCGTTCCACAAATAGAAAACATTTCAAATAACACACAAATTCTCATTTATAGTCAAATGTTCCATTCGCAACTTTAAGTAAGTGAATTTAACCTTTTACAATTCTTTTATCAACTTCAAATGTGACTTAAGCAATTAAATCAACAAGTAGGAGTGCAAACATTTCAAGTATAGCATGGTATGGTTCCTAGACTATCCGTACAATAGCATAATTAGTAGCTACGTACGGACACTTGTCACCTAGTACGTACGTAGCCCCCACAAGTAGGCGTACATATTAGTTATCATTTACCTATGGGGTTAATTTTCTCTTACAAGGTAAGAAAAGAGACTTACCACGTCTCAAGGCCTATTTTCCGGTCCAAATTTGTGCCCAAAACCCTTAATTTGGCGCCAAACGACTCGAAACTAGTCAAATATTATATAAAATAATTAAAACATGCTTAAAAGTTCATACCCTAACTATCAAAGTCATTATCCAAGCCTATTTGCAAAAATCCTAAAACTCACACCCGGGTCCACGTGTCCGGATTCCGAAAATATTTGAAGATAGTTGTTACCCATAACCTTATGAACTCAAATATATAATTTTTACTAAATTCCATAACTAATTTTCATGGTTAAATCTCATTTTATTAAAAACCTAGGTTTTCACCTAAACTCATGATTTTCACTAATTTATATGTTATTAGCTATTCTTAATCTATGTATTTAACTCAAGATTGGGACAATTCACTAACCTCCAAGTGCTAGGTGAAAACCCTTCTCAAAAAGCTCCAAATATCGCCCAACAATGAAAATAAATGAGCCAAAAATGACTAAGTCCCATTTAAAAAGAAACCCCACTGCCTCCAGCGATTCTGCACCTGCGGTCAAAGGGCCGCACCTGCGCCATCGCTTCGATGGACCAAAGTCCGCTTCTGCGGATGTTCCCTGGGCCGGCTGGCTTCACTTCTGCGGATGGGGTCCCACTTCAGTGGTCCCATTTCTGCGGAGGTTGGGGCGTACCTGCGGATCCTGGGTTGGCCTTCCTTGACCTGCGGCTGAACAAGCGCATGTGCGATTATGACAGTAGCTGGAGCTTCCACTGTTGCTCCAAATTTCCAACTTGGTCCGAGCCTCATCCAATTGGTACTTGGGGCCCCGTTCAAATATACCAACAAGTTTGGAATCATAAAACGGACTCACTCCAATTTTGCGTACAAGTCTTAAATGCCAGTACGGAACTTCCCGATCTTGGAATTTCGTTTGGACCTCGATATCACCCAAAACCGCTCCAAACCAAATTTAAAGAACTTCTAAAACCTTCAAAGTACCAACTTGCACTTTTAGATGCCAAAACACTCCCGGGTCATCCAAAACTTGATCCGAACATACGCCTAAGTCCGAAATTATCATACGAACCTATTGGAATCGTCAAATCTCAATTCCGGGATCGTTAACCCAAAATGTTGACTGGAGTCAAACTTGGCATTTTTAGCCAAACTTAAAGAACCAAGTGCTCCGATTTCAATCCGAATCCTTTCAAATCCCGAAATAACCACCACGCAAGTCATAAAACAGTGAAAGCACGTATGGGAAGTCTTATTTACGCGAAAGGGGTTCTAGAAAGAAAAACGACCGGTCGAGTCGTTACATTAACTTGTGAAGTATAGAAGGTGAATAATGAAAATAGGATGCATGTTAGTTTACTTTTACTGTTTTAAGCATGATTGAATAGAATATACAATTGATCTTCTTTGTATCAGAATTTGGTGAAAAGAGGACTGTTTTGGCACACAAAAGTTAGTGCTTTTGAACAGATTTTTGGTGAACTAAAATATATCCAAAAGAACTTATTTTTCCTTCTTAAAAGACACATCTTGACACTAGGGGTGTACAAAGGAAACAGACAAACCACACCAAACCGATAATCCAAGTCAAAATCGAGAAAACAAAACCCGACTATCGTTTGATTTGGTTTGGTGTTGGAGAAAAAACATGGACCATAATTAGATGGTTTGGTTTTAACTAAAAAAGTCAAACCGAAACCAAGCCAACCCGAAATTACATGCATAGAAGATTTAAATATATTTAATACATAAAAATATTTATTCTATTGTGGTTTATAAATATTTCTTAAATATTTTCATAATTTTATCTTTTAACGTATTATTTCAAGATTGGACGTATAATTTTTGGATTCTCCAATAAGTTTTATAGTCCATAAATATTAGTAACTCAAACAAATCCCAAACCAAAATCAAATCAAAATTAATACTAACAAAAGACATTCAATTCAATGACATTGGGGTCTAGGTATGACAATAGTGTTGGATATTATTTTTTTATTATTTTTTCATGGTTTTGATAAAATGCACAATTATTTTTAGTGTTTAGTCATGTAATTAATAAAAATTTTTAGTCATACTTATTTTAGCAACTTAGTAATTTAAGATTATATTTATTTTCATTATGACTTATTAATAATATTTATTTTATGCGATTTTATTATCTTTATTGTTGAACATTTTAGTACAATGCCATGACTCATCTCATAATTTATGTTAGTTTCTTGGAAACTTCTTATATAGTTATGTCTTACTAGGATTAAAGAAATATTTGGAGCACAAATTCTATATTTTGTGTTGTGAAGACTTTATGAATAAAAACCCGATAATCCAAAAAATTCGAGAAAAATACCGACTTTTATTGGTTTGGTTTGGACTTTAGATTTAATAACCCAACACAACTGATTTGGTTTGGTAATTGGAAAATCCGAACCAACTCGGCCTATGTACACCCCTACTTGGCACACTTAATGGACACATCTCTACTCACTAAAGAAAGGAGAATTTTGAGAGAAAAATTTCAGTTGAAGCTTTGCTTCTTTTTTTTTTTCAAAGTTTCCCAGGTTGACTGGGGTGTTATATACTTTTATTATCTGAAATAGAGTACAAGAGGGGGGCTTGGCCTTACCTCAATAATATAACACAAGGATGAGGTCCTTTAGTAAGCTTTAGGAGTAAGTCTTAGAGTGCATAATCTTTCAGAAAAATAGAAGAGTCTTAGAGTTTGTTTCTGAGTTCCTTCCCTTGGAAAGTCACTAGTTTTACTAAGATTTCTAGGCAACTTTAGCACTGCTGATTTCACTGATGTTCCTACTGTTATTTCTATTATCTTTGCTGTTGAATTTTTGTTGCTGCACTGCTCTATTTTATTATTTTGCAAACCAGGTAACTTTCAAATTCTTATATTGCAGATTCTTAATTATATAAGAAGGATTTGACTCTAGTTTGACTGATAAAACACGATTTTGTTTCACGATGAATGTTATTTTAGTTGTTATCATCATGTAAATCTTTTAGAAGTTAGTTAAATCATAAGTTCTTCTTTACATTATGGTCGAAACTGCATTCTGCTCAGTCTATATCAAACAAGGTAGTGTAGATTCTCATTCACGTTTTACTTTTAGGGATTAAAGTTCATTTATCAGTTGATGTTCCATGTTTGATTTTAGGTTACCTGACCCTCTGTTTTGACTTTCTTCATGAGTTTTCATTGAAATATTTATACATATTCATGCTAATATCTTTGCTTTGGTTAAGTTATATTCTTTATACAACTGATATGTTAGCATTCGTATTTGTTAAGATTGGTAACCAATTTTTCAGTTATGAAGGTATAAAAGAAAGTACATGTTACGGATACAAGTGTTATGTCACGGCCAAATTTCACCTACAGGTTGTGATGGAGCCCAACATCACCGCTAGACAAGCCAACTAGTAAATTGAATATATAATTCATCTTTTAATAAATTTTCGAGTAATAAAAACTTTTCGTAATTGCAAGATTTAAGAAAATAAAAGGTTTAAATAAATAAAACCAAAGTAATAATTCAAACCATAATTCTATTAGTGTGCGTGTTAGGACTTGGTGTCACAAGTGTATGAGCATGTAGTAGATTATAAAAAATTCTAAATACTTTCTAAACAAAAAAAATAGACAAAATACAAATACAAAGAGAGACACTAGGTGCTGCAGAACGGTTCAAGAAAGGCAGCTCACCACTAGGCCTCGGGATATCGGGGATGCACACTAGTAGGACCGCCTGATGCACCTGTCTCAGATCCTGTACAAAAAGTGCAGCAAGTGTAGCATGAGTACGTAAACAACGTATACCCAGTAAGTATCAAGTCTAATCTCGAAGAAGTAGTGACGAGAGGTCGACTTCGACACTCACTATGGGTCAATAATATTAAGATAGAAATATTTAAATAAACACGATTTATGTGAATAATAACAAATTACTTAGCAAGCATAAACAAATAATTCTTTCACAATTTAATATTTTCCAATAAGTCATTTATCTTCACAAACTGCAATAAAATGTCAAAGCACCATGTAATTATTGTTATTAAGCACGATTTATGCCAAGGTCGTACAACCCGATCTGGAATAGTGTGTACACTGACGAGGATCGAGCAGCACGAACCATAGATACATCTATCTATTGCCGAGGCCTTCGGCCCACTCCACAAGAAGAGAAGGATATTTTATAAGCACTTGACTTAAACTTTATTGAGGTTTTATACAAAATTAATACGAATTTCATTAGCAGTCTTTCACAATTTATCCAACAAATACTAATAAAATCAGGCATATTTAAATTAACAAGTATGTGCAATAATTCCAAATAATTCATAATTGGGTCCTAAAACTACCCGGACAATAGCATAATAGTAGCTACATACGGACTCTCGTCACCTCGTACGTATGTAGCCCCCACAATTAGAAATATTTGTTTATTTAGAATACCTATGGGGTAAATTCCCTCTTACAAGGTTAGACAAGAGACGTATCTCGTCTCAAATCTCACTTCCTGTCACGACACAAAATCCCTCCACAGGCATCGTGGTGACACTTAGTCTCTATGACTAAGTAAGCCGATTATAACTACAATTCAACCCAATTTTTGTTTTTATATAGATAATCAAAACCAACAACGGAGATAATTAAAAACAACCTCCCAAGACTGGTAATACCGAGTCGCGAACTCTAACTGAATATAGAAAATGATCTCAAGAATCGAATACTCAATACTGTTTGATTAATAATTAACAGTGCAACAAAATGGAAAGACTCCAAGGGACTGCGACGATCAAGCAGCTCTACCTTGAATCCTTGCGATCACATTCTAACTTTGTTCGAGTATGATATCTTTAATACCTGGCTCTGCACAAAAAATGTACAGAAGTGTAGTATGAATACACCACAGTCGGTAGCCAGTAAGTATCACGACTAACCTCAATGGACTAGTAACGAGGTACAGTCAAGAAACTCACTAGTTTAATAACCTATGCAATATAGTATACAAAGATAATATGAAGCAAATAACAATGATCGCAACAATAATCAATCAGTGATATACACATCAGGGCAACAAGAACACCATAAATATTTCTCAACAAATGATGAATACAAGTACAACCAACTAATTAAGTTCTTCAAATATAAATCTTTCGCCTATATGTGTTTTAATTAATAATCTTTAGGATACAATACTTTCTAATAAATATATTTCGAATATACTCCCTTCAAATAAATATCTTTCAAATATAATTCTTTCGAATAAATATCTTTCGAATACAATTCTTTCAATTATAATTCTTTCAAATGAATATCTTTCGAATAAAAGTCACCCCGTGACATCTCATTTCGTAATCATAAATTACGGGTCTCAACCCACTTTCATATTTCTACGGCACCTCGTGCCAATTTCTATATCACAATCGCACGGATAACTCACGTGTCAATATCATTATTTACTCACGGCTCTTCGTGCCCACATTTCATATCATAATTTCGCGGACAATTCACGCGACATTATCATTATCATTTAATCACGACAACTCGTGCCCACATTGCATTTCATAATCTGCCTGGCAATATCCACACGTTCATAATTTCAACATATATCTGACTATTATCAAGTTTACCGAATCTATAAAATAAATTGCACAATATATAAAAGAAGTCACAAGGAAATCATAACATCACATAAAAAATTACCAATACATTAATCCCACATCATCACATATCACCCCTAAAAATAGCCACCCTTATCCCTCCGCCCTGACAATATCAATAGCCACCCTTATCACTCATATAATAGTGTCACGACCCAAAAATAAACCGTCATGATGGCACCTATCATAGTACTAGGCAAGCCACTACTCAACTATCTTAACACAGTGAAAGCTTTGAAATTATAGACGGAAGCAATTAATATTTAAGAAAAACCTATTTGGAATAGAAATAAACTCGCAACACAGTACAATCTATCCCAAAATCAGGGTGTCCTCGAGTACATGAGCATCTATACAAGAAACAGTCTACTACATTGTCTAAGGAATAAGAATTGAAATGCAATAAAGATAATAAAGGAGAGCCAATGTCTACGAACGCCATGCAACTACCCCAATAGTCTCCGGGATTAGCTGCTTAAATATCAACACCCGCTATCATCGGGAATATCTGGATCTGCACACGAAGTGCAGGGTGTAGCGTGCGTACAACCAACTCAATAAGTAACAAAAATAAATAAGGAACTGAAAGATAGTGATGATCTACACGGTTATAGTTCATTTTCAGTGATATCAACAAGAAAGTAGACTCACTTCCAAATCCGGCAATTTAAGTCATATCAGTTTATACATGCCAAGTTCAATTAAAAGTGAATATAATATCCCTCAAAAGTTTCAAAACAATAACATATAGCAGCTATGTGCAACAACAATGAAAGGAAATATTGTTTCTCAAGGCAACAGTCACTCAGGTTTTCTCAATAGCTTATCACTCGGCTCTCATCCCTCAACACTTACACTCAATAGGTACTTGCGCTCACTGGGCGTGTACAGACTTCGGAGGAGCTCCTTCAGCATAAGTGCTAAATCGCTGTGGCGTGCAGCCCGATCTCATATAAATATCCATAAGGCCTATTGTGGCGTGTGACCCGATCTATAAACATACAACCCTCAGGCCCGTTACGGCGTGCAACCCGATCCATATATATACATATAGCTCACAGCTCGATACTAATGCCCTAACTCAGTCACCAACCTCTCCAGTCTACCGATCTCTCAGAAATCATAAATATCAGCCAAACAAAGATAATATAATGTATCAATAAGAAACAAGAAGAGACTAAGCTATGATACGCAAGTAAACCATGACTGAGTACAAAGCAACAATTAGCAAATAATTCAACAAGTACACGACCTATACGGGTCCCAACAGTGTAATCACATAGCCTAAGCATGATTTCTAACATGATTTGAAGTCAAATTTCTATAACACAAGGTGAGTATACAGTTAACAACAAGTTATTCAACTTTACAGTTCCATGGAATGGACCAAGTCACAATTCCTATGGTGCACACCTACACGCCCGTCACCTAGCATGTGCGTCACCTCCAAACCAATTCACATATTGCATAATCCGGGGTTTCATACCCTCAGGACCAGATTTAAAATTGTTACTTACCTCAATTCGTACAACATTCTACCCCAATATGCCTTTGCCTCGTAAGTCGGCCTCCAAATGTCCCGAATCTAATCACAAGTAGTACAATGCAATTAATACGAGCAAAAGGAATCAACTCCATTCAGTCACGAGTCTAGTCATACCAAATTAATCAAAATCCAACATCAAATGGCTATTCAAATCCTAGAAATCAATTCTCCAAATCCCTAGCCTCAAACCCACAAATTACATCTCAAAAACATACAACCTATGTGGAACATCAGTGGGGAAATATGATTATTGAAGAAAGATGAACACAAGGAATTAGCTCAAGAATACCCTTGAAAATCCTCTCAAAACCCCTTAAAATCCGAGCTCAAAATGTTAGAAAATGAAGAAAATCGCGACCCCTTAAGTTTATATGTTCTGCCTAGTCAAACAGTACATGCGGTCCCAAAATCCGCTTTTGTGGTCCCGCTTCTGCGGTGAAAACTCCGCATCTGCGGAAGTCACTTGATCCAGCTGCCTCCGCTTCTGCGATCCCTCGACCGCATCTGCGCCATCGCAAGTGCGGAAAATTCCATCGCACCTGCGCGCCAGCCTGTACCTGCGCCCGTCCTCCCGCTTCTGTGCCCACATGTCCGCATCTGTGGCCTCCTAGCCTCTTCCGCGGTCCCTTTCTTGCTTCTGCGAGCTCGCATCTACGGTTCCTAATCCGCAGGTGTGATTACACCAGCAGTTGCAAATCTTCAGCAAATCTTCAACTTCAAACCTTGGTCCATTAACAACCCGAAATCAACCCGAGGCTCCCGCGACCTTAACCAAACATATCAACATGTCTTACAAAATCACGCGAACTTAGTCGAATCCTAAAATCACCTCAAACAACATCAAAAACACGAATTCCACACGGATTCAAGCCTAATAAACTTTGAAATTTCCAAATTCTACAAATGATGTCGAAACCTATCAAATCATGACCGATTAACACCGCGAACCTACCCCAACTTTAAGAAATCCAATCTGACCCCGATATCAAATGGTCCATTCCAAGTCAAACTTTCCAAAAATTCCAACTTTTGCCATTTGAAGCCTAACGCTACTACGAACCTCCAAATCACAATCCAGATGCGCTCCTAAGTCCAAATAACCTAACGGTGCTAACAGAACCATCAAAATTCAAATCTGAGGTCATTTAGACATACGACAACATCCGGTCAACTATTCCAACTTAAGCTTTCAATTAAGAGACTAAGTGTCTGAATTCACTCTGAAATCTCTCTGGACCCAAACCAACTAACCTGGTAAGTCATATAACAGCTTTAGAATACAAAAAGTGCAAAAATGGGGAAACGGGGATACAACTCTCGAAAGGATCAGCCGGGTCGTTACATCCGCCCCCTCTTATACAAACCCGGAGTCTCAAATAGTTGTGGATATCTTCTCTGTATCTCCTGCTCGGCCTCCCAAGTAGCCTCCTTAACTGACTGACCTTTCCACTGCACCTTTACTGAAGTTATATCCTTTGACCTCAACTTCCGAACTTGTCGACCCAGAATAGCCACCGGCTCCACATCATAAGTCAAATCACCATCTAACTAAACCGTGCTGAAATCCAAAACATGAGATGGGTCGCCAACATACTTTCGGATAAGACCAACATACTTTTGGAGCAGAGAAATATGAAATACTAGATGCACACTCGACAAGCTAGGTGGGAAGGAAAGCTTGTAAGCCACCTCCCTAATCCTCTGAAGTACCACAAATGGCCCAATGAACTGAGGGCTCTACTTGCCCTTCTTCCAGAACCGCATAACACCCTTCATGGGTGAAACCTTCAGCATAACCTTCTCCCCAACCCTGTAAGACACATCACAGAACTTCCTGTAGGCATAGCTCTTCTATCTAGACTGCGCCGTGCGAAGCCGCTACTGAATCAATTTGACCTTGTCTAATTCATCCTGAACCAAGTCTGTACCTAAAATCCTAGCCTCACCGGGCTCAAACCAACCTACCGGAGATCTATACCATCTCTTATACAAAGCCTCAAACGGATCTATCTGGATGCTCGACTGATAACTGTAGTTGTAGGCAAACCCCGCGAGTGGCAGAAACTTATCCCAAGAGCCCCTAAAATCAATGACACAATCGCGTAGCATGTCCTCTAATATCTGAATAGTGTACTCGGACTGTCCGTCCGTCTAAGGGTGAAATGTTGTGCTCAACTCTACCTGGGTGCCCAACTCTCCGTGCACTGCTCTTCAAAACTGCGATATAAACTGTGTGTCTCTATCTGAAATGATGGAAACTGGCACACCGTGAAGGCGCATAATCTCTCGAATGTAAATCTCAGCCAATCGCTCTGAAGAATAAGTAGTACCGACTAGAATGAAGTGTGAGAACATGGTCAGCCGATCCGCAATAACCCAAATAGCATCGAACTTTCTCGAAGTTCGTGGGAGCCCAACTACGAAATACATGGTGATCCACTCCCACTTCTACTCTGGAATCTCAAACCTCTGAAGCAAGCCACCATGTCTCTGATGTTCATACTTCACCTGCTGATAGACTAGGCACCAAGCTACAAACCACACTATGTCCTTCTTCATCCTCCTCCACCAATAGTGTTGCCTCAAGTCCTGATACATCTTCGCGGTGCCCGGATGAATGTAATACCGTGAACTGTGGGCCTCTCAAGAATCAATTCACGTAGCCCATCCATATTGGGCACACAAATCCGACCCGACATCCTCAATAGCCTATCACCCCTAAAAGTCACATCCCTAGCATCACCGTGCTGAACCTTGTTCTTAAGGACAAGCAAATGAGGATCGTCATACTGGCGCTCTCTAATGTGATTGAATAAGGAAGACCGAGAAACCACACAAGAGAGAACCCGACTGGGCTCAGAAATATCCAATCTCACGAACCGGTTGGCCAAAGTCTGAACATCAATAACAAGAGGTCTCTCTCCAACTGGAAGTAGAGCAAGACTACCCATACTCACCGCCTTCCTACTCAAAGCATCAGCCACCATATTGGACTTACCTGGATGATACATAATAGTGATGTAATAGTCTTATAGTAGCTCCAACCATCTCCGCTCCTTCAAATAGATATCCTTTTATTTGAACAAGTGCTGGAGGCTCCGATGATCTGTAAATACCCCACAAGACACACCATATAGATAGTGCCTCCAAATCTTCAGCGCATGAACAATGGTAGCCAACTCTAAATCATTAACGTGGTAGGTCTTCTCATGAGGCTTCAACTGGCGCGAAGCATAAGATATCACTCTACCCTTGTGCATCAAAAAATAACCAATATCGATCCGAGAAGCATCAAAATAAACTGTACAAGAACCAGAAGCTAATGGTAGAACTAGAACTGGAGTTGTGGTCAAAACAATCTTGAGCTTCTGAAAGCTCTCCTTGAACTCCTCCGACCACCTGAAAGGAGCATCCTTTTTGGTCAATTTGGTCAAGGGCGGTGCAATATACGAAAATCCTTGCACGAAGCGACGGTAATAACCAGCCAAGCTAAGAAAGCTTCGAATCTCCGTAGGTGAGGACGGTCTGGGCCAACTCTGAACCGCCTCTATCTTCTTCAGATCCACCTGAATACCCTCACTGGATACCACTTGCCCCAAGAATGCCATTGAACTGATCCAAAACTCACACTTGGAGAACATAGCAAAAAGCTTCTCCTTCCTCAACCGTTGAAATACAACCCTCAAATGCTGGACATACTCCTCCTGGCTATGAAAGTACACCAGGATATCATCAATGAACACTATAACAAACGAGTCAAGATAAGGCTGAAATACATTGTTCATCAGATGCATGAATGATGATAGGGCGTTGGTCAACCCAAAAAACATCACAAGGAACTCATAATGACTGTATCGGGTCCTGATAGCCGTCTTAAGAATATTTGTGTCCTGAATCTTCAACTAGTGATACCCAGACCTCAAATCAATCTTAGAGAACACCCTCGCTCCATGAAGCTGGAGATCATCAATACGCGGCAAAGGATACTTGTTCTTGATTGTGACTTTGTTTAACTGCCTATAATCAATGCACATTCTCATGGTACCATCATTCTTCTTCACAAGCAGAACAGGTGCACCCCAAGGTGACACACTAGGCCTAATAACCCCTTATCTAGGAGTTCCTGAAGTTTCTCCTTCAACTCTTTCAACTCAGCCGGTGCCATACGATACGGAGGAGTAGAAATGGGCTGAGTTCCCGGCACCAAGTTAATACCGAAATCAATATCCCTATATAGCGGCATGCCCAACAGGTCTGAATGAAATACATCCGGAAACTCTCGCACCACCGGAATAGAATTAATAGTGGGAGCATCAGCACTAACATCCCTCACAAAGGCCAAAAAGATAAATAACCCTTCCCAACCATCCGATGGGCCTTCAAATATAAAATCACTCTACTGGGAACATAGTCTTAAGAACCTTTCCTTTCAATCCTTGGCAGCCCCGGCATCACCAGCGTCACGGTCTTAGCATGACAATCTAGAACAACATGACATGGAGAAAATCAATCCATACCTAAAATCATGTCAAAGTCCACCATACTAAGAAACAAAAGATTAACTCTGGTCTACAATCCCTCAATAGTCACCACACATGGTCGATATGTATGGTCCCCAATGATAGTATCGCCCATCGATGTGGAGACATGGATAGATGAAACTAGAGACTCATGGGGTATATCCAGATAATGAGCAAAATACGATGAAACATATGAATAAGTGGAATTGGAGTCAAATAATACAGAGGCATCCCTGTGGCAAATCGAGACAATGCCTATGATCATTGTATCTGAAGAAATGGCATCTGTTCTAGCGGGAAGAGCATAGAATTGGGCCTGACCACCACATGATCAGCCTCCCCCTCTAGGGCGACCTCTAGATGACTGGGCCCTACCCGAGCTGGCCGAACGAGTGGTGATGTAAGTGTTGCTGTAGCCGTAGTCTGACTTCTCTGCTGAGCTGGTCCTCCCGTAAGGCGGGGACAATATCTCCTCATATAGCCAAACTCTCCACACTCATAGCAACTCCCCGATGCTGATGGTGGGGATTGGAGGAAGCCCCAAACACCAAGATAACTAGTATAAGGACCTAGCATAGATAAGCCCTGAACCGATGGAGCATGGGACGAACTCTGAGCTAGAAGGGCACTGAGATATGAGTGACCCTGCTGATAACTATGTGAACCATGGCCATATGATACACCACAGTGAACTGGGCGACCCGTCTAAGCATGCCTGTAAGGACGACCCCTGACGTGGTATAATTGACCCCCGAAAGGAACACCGCTGAATCTGCCCTGTCCACGAGGCCTCTTGGCCTCCCTCTCAACCTGCTCCTGGTTGCAGACCATCTCTATCTGACGAGCAATGTTGACAACCTCATCAAAAGTAGCACCAGAATCCCTCTCTCTAGTCATAAACAACCGTAACTGAAATGTGAGGCCATCAATGAACCCCCCGATCCTTCCTATCTGTGGGAACCAACAAGAGTACATGACGGCCCAACTCAGAAAACCTCATCTCGTATTGCGTCACAGATATATCACCCTGACGAAGGTGCTCAAACTATATGCACAGCTCCTCTCTGCGGGACTAAGGCACGAACTTCTCAAGGAAGAGAACAGAGAACTCCTTCCATGTAAGGGGTGTTGCACCGATGGGCCTACGCCTCTCATAAGCCTTTCATCAACTGAAGGTAGCCCAAGAGAACTAAAATGTAGTGAAAGAGACTCCACTGGTCTCCAGAATACCTATTGTACGGAGAATCCTCTGACACTTGTCCAAGAAACCCTAGGCATCCTCCGCTTCTGCACCATTGAAAGATAGATTGGAGTCTCCCAAACCTCTCCAATCTTCGATGCTCATCATTAGACATAACAGGAACCGCATGGCCTTGAGCAGCTACAACCGGCTGGACTGGTAGTGTCCCCGGTGTCTGGAGTCCCTGTATCACCTGCTCTGGTGTGCGGGCGGTGGAAGTCTGAGTACCTCCCCCAGCTTGAGAAGTGGTTGTTGTGGCCGCAATAGAGACCGCCTGAGCAAGACTGGTGCACACGGTCAAAATCTGAGCTATGGCCTCCCGAAGGCCTGGAATCACAACGGGCACAAGTAGTGCCTGAGCTGGTGTATCTACAGGTGTTGCCCTAGCTGTTGTGCGAGCTGCACCTCTGCCCCTACAATGGCCTCTACCATGACCTCGGTCTCTCGCGGCCTTGACTTGTGGTACTGGTGGATGTCAATCCTTCCAAGTAGCATGTGTACTCACCATTTGTGAGAGAGTAGAACAATATAAGTTTAATTACCAGAATCAACAGATTCGCACAACAAGAATTCAAGAATGTGAAGTTTCCTAAGGGTTCGACAGCTTCTCGAAGATAAGTACAGATATCTCCATACCGATCCGCAAGACTCTACTAAACCTGCTCATGACTCATGAGATCTATGTAACCTAGGCCTTGATACCAACTTGTCACGACCCAAAAACTAACCGTCGTGGTGGCGCCTATCGTGGTACTATGAAAGCCACTACTCAACTATCTTAACACGGTGAAAGCTTTGAAATTATAGACTGAAGAAATTAATATTTAAGAAAAACCTTTCTGGAACAGAAATAAACTCGCAACACAATACAATCTATCCCAAAACCGGGGTGTCATCGAGTACAAGATCATCTATACCAGGAACAGTCTACTACATTATTTAAGGAATAAGAACTAAAATGCAATAAAGATAATGAAGGAGAGCCAAAGCTTGCGAACGCCATGCAACTACCTCAATAGTCTCCGGGATCAGCTGCTCAAATCTCAACACCCGCTATGACCGGGAATACCTGTATCTGCACACGAAGTGCAGAGTGTAGTGTGAGTACAACCAACTCAGTAAGTAACAAAAATAAATAAGGAACTGAAAGATAGGGACGAGCTACACAATTATAGTTCATTTTCAGTGATCACAACAAGAAAGTAGACTCGCTTCCAAATCCGGCAATTTAAGTCAAATCAGTTTATACATGCCAAGTTCAAGTAAATTTCGGATATAATATCTCTCAAAAGTTTCAAAACAATGACATATAGCAGGTGTGTGCAACAACAATGAAAGCAAATACCTCCTTTTAGAGCAATACTCACTCAGTCTTTCTCAATAACTCATCACTTGGCTCAGCCCTCAGCACTCACACTCAATAGGTATCTGCGCTCACTGAGGGTGTACAGACTCTGGAGGGGCTCTTCAGCGCAAGCGCTATATTTCTACGTCATGCAGTCTGATCGCATAGAAATAGCCATAAGGCTCGTTGCGGCGTACAATCCTATCCATATATATATACACACACACCCCTAAGGCTCGTTGCGGCGTGCAACCCGATCCATAAACATACAGCCCCTAGGCCCGTTGCGGCGTGCAACCTGATCCATATACATTATATATATATATATAACACAGCTCGGCACTCAGGCCCTAACTCAATCACCAACCTCTCTAGTCTCTCGGGCTCTCAGAAATCATAAAAATCAGCCCAAACAAAGATAATATAATGTATCAACAAGAAACAAGAAGAGACTAAGATATGATACGCAAGTAAACCGTGACTAAGTACAAAACAATAATTAGCACATAATGCAACAAGTACACGGCCTCTACGGGTCCCAAAAGTGTAATCACATAGCCTAAGCATGATTTCTAACATGATTTGCAGTTAAATTTCTATAACATTGGGCGAGTATATAGATAACAACAAGTTATTCAACTTTACAGTTCCACGAAATGGATCAAGTTACAATTCCTATAGTGTACGCCCACACATTCGTCACTTAGCATATGCGTCACCTCCAAACCAATTCACATAACGCGTAATCCAAACCATATTTAAAACTATTACTTACCTCCAAACCATATTTAAAACTATTACTTACCTTAATTCGAGCAAAACTCTACTCTAATATGCCTTTGCCTCATAAGTCGGCCTCCAAATGTCGCTAGTCTAGCCACAAACAGTATAATGCAATCAATACGGGCTAAAAGAATTAATTCCACTAGAAAAATATGAAATTATAAGCCAAAATTCGAAATTGGATAAAAATCGGCTCCTCGAGCTCTCGTCTCGAAACCCAACAAAAGTCACGAAACCCGAAAGTCCATTCACTCATGAGTCTAGTCATACCAAATTCATCAAAATCCGACAATAAATGGCCATTCAAATCCCCTAAATCAATTTTCCAAATTCCTAGCCTCAAAACCCTCAAATTATACCTCAAAAACACACGTATTAGGTGGAAAATCAGTAGGGAAACATGATTATTAAAGAAAGATAAAGACAAGGAACTTACCTCAAGAATACCCTTGAAAATCCTCTCAAAACCCCCCAAAATCCGAGCTCAAAATGTTAGAAAATGAAGAAAATCGCGATCCTTTATGTTTTTATGTTCTGCCCAGTCAAACCGCATCTGCGATCCCAAAATACACTTCTGCGGTGAAAACTTCACATCTGCGGAAGTCACGTAACCCAGGTGCCTTCGCTTCTGAGAGTCATGGACCGCACCTGCGCCATCGCAGGTGCCAAAATTTTCATCGCACCCGCGTGCCATCCCGCACCTGCGCCCGTCCTCCCACTTCTTCGCCCACATGTCCACATCTGTCCAATCCTTCCTGGCCGCTTCTGCGGTCCCTTTCTTGCTTCGGCGAGCTCGCATCTGCGGTTTCTAATCCGCAGGTGCGATTAAACCAGCAGTTGCAAATCTTCAGCAATTCTTCAACTTCAAGCCTTGGTCTGTTAACCACCCGAAATCAACCCGCGGCCCCCGAGACCTCAACCAAACATACCAACACGTCTTAAAACATCATACAAACTTTATCAAATACTAAATCACCTCAAAAAACATCAAAAACATGAATTCCACACAGATTCAAACCTAATGAACTTTGAAATTTTCAAATTCTGCAAACGCCGTCGAAACCTATCAAATCACGTCCGAGTGACCTCACATTTTTTACGCAAGTCATAAATGACACAACCAACCTACGTCAACTTCTGAAAATCCAATCCGACCTCAATATCAAAAAGTCCACTCCTGGTCAAACTTTCCAAAAATTCCAACTTACGTCATTTCAAACCTAACTCTACTACGGACCTCCAAATCACAATCTGAACGTGCTCCTAAGTCCATAATAACCTAACGTAGCTATCAGAATCATCAAAATTCAAATCTGAGGTCGTTTACACATACAACAACATCCAGTCAATTCTTTCAACTTAAGCTTTCAATTAAGAGACTAAGTCTCTCAATTCACTCTGAAATCTCTCCAGACCCGAACCAACTAACCAGGTAAGTGATATAATAGCTTTAGAATACAAAAGGAGTAGAAAATGGGGAAACTGGGCTACAACTCTCGAAACGACCGGCCGGGTAGTTATAAATAGCCACCCTTATCACTGCTATAATAGCCTCATTTATTGCTCCATTTAATAGCCACCCTTATCGCTCTGCCTAGTCAATATCCCAACACACATAACCATAGTGAAATTCCACCCTTATACCCACATAATGTCAACAGTGGAATGCCACCCTTATGTCCTCATAATAGTTACTCAAGTGACACAACAATTTACAGGGAATATTATCACGACAACACAATACAACAATTCATATCACAATTTTCCCGTAGGCCACAACCAATTCTAAAGGGACAAAAAATTCACTTAAATTTACAATAGGTAGCCCAAGGCTCCATTCAATGTACACAAAATCTCAAACACAACAACAACAGAGATGGAAAAATAACTCAGTATAGGGCAACACCTTCATTAATCCAAATTCTTGATAATTATATTAACACCTCAATTTATACTTATTTAATTAATTATGTGCAGATGAAAAATCCATAATATAATTATTTTCAAGAAATATAAAATCAACAAACTCACAGAATTCACATAAATATTCAAGTGACAATCACACCAAATTGTCATATAAAAACAAATTCGACAAACAAGGATTGAGGCATGGCAAATAGAGGTTTTAATAAATGCCAACAATTATCCAATTTACTACACAATAATGACTAAAACTTTAACCCAACAAATTTTGCACATATAAGCTCGAGTACGTACTCGTCACCTCGCGTACACAGCTTTTCACATTTCACATATGGCACATAAGAATCGATGCCTAAGGGGTAATTCCCCCACTCAAGGTTAGGGAAGATACTTACCTTTTTGAAGTTAGGCCGATATTTCAAAATAACCTTCCTGCTTGAATTGACCTCCAGACAGCTCAAATCTATCCAAATTAATTGTATAACTTCATTAAAATTCATCGGAAACAATTCCAGATAATAAAAATATTGACTTAAAATTTCATATTCAAAAAGTCAACTAAAGGTCAACGCAGGGCCAGCTTCTCGGAACCCGACATAATTTTTACGAAATACGAATTCTCATTCCGATACGAGTTCAACCATACCAATTTAATCAAATTCCAATAACCAATCGTCCTCCAAATCTTGCATTTCCGTTTTTGAAATGTTTTTACAAAAATTCCAATTTTCCCAATTAAACTCGAATAAAACGATGAATATAACCATAGATTTATGAAATATAATCCCTTTAGGATAAACAATACTTACCCAAGTCAAAGTCGTGAAGAACTCCTCCAAAATCACCCCAAAACCGAGATTGAAAATCCCAATCAAAAATGGTGAAATGACCAATTTTGGTCCTTAATGTTTCTGTCCAGAACCACTTCTGCGGAAAGAATTGCACATATGCGGTCTCTCTTTTGCGAGATAAAATGCTCTTCTGTGATGATCACTGCCCAGACAAAAAGCTCGCACCTGCGGAGCAATTTTTGCTTTTGCGATGATCGCAGGTGCGCAAACATTTGCGCTTCTACGTTCCCTCGTCGCTTCTGGGTAGAAAACATCACACCTGCGATTGTGCAGGTGCGGAAGGCTGTCTGTATCTGTGACCTTCCTCCTATTCTGACCAGGTCGCTTCTGCGAGATCGCACCTGCGCCCATAATTCCGCAGGTGTGATTCCAACAGCTGCTACCAGAAATAACAGAAATTCCAACGACTCTTCAAGTCCAAATATCAATTCCGTTAACCTTCCGAAATCCACCCAAGACCCTCACGACTTTAACCAAATATACCAACATGTCCCAAAATATAATATGAACTTAGTCGAGGCTTTAAACCACGTCATACAACACCGAAAGTTTGAATCGCGCATCGAATCGAATTATGAGTTTCAAATCTTCCAACTTTTATATCAAATCAATACGGAATGACTTCAAATTTTGCACGCGAGTCATAAATGACGTAATGGAGCTATTCCAATTTTCAAAGTTGAAATCCGACCTCGTTATCAAAAATTCAACCTTCGGCCGAACTTTTTAAAAATCTTCTATTTTCCAACTTTCGCCAAAATGCATCGAATTGTCCTACGGACTTCCAAATCTAAATTCGGACATATGCCTAAGTCGAAAATCACCATAAGAAGCTATTGGCATCATCAAAATTACATTCTGGAGTCGTTTTCTCAAAATTCAAACTCCGGTCAACTCTTTTCATTTCAAGCTTCAAAATGAGAATTGTTCTTTTAATTTAATTCTGAATCTTCCGAAAAATTAAACTCGACCAAACCTGCGGGTCATAATACATATTACGAAGCTGTTCAAGACCTTTAGTCATTGAACGAGGCATAAATTCTTAAAACAACAAGTCGGGTCGTTATACTTCCTGATCACAATTTCGCGTTAAAGCCTCAATTTGGTGCCAAAAAATCCGAAACTAGCCAAATGTTATATAATTTAATCAATAAATACTCAAAATTTCTTAATTTACCTATTATAGTAATTATCCAACCCGAATTGGTAAAATTCCTAAAATTCACAACGGGCACACGTGTCCGGATTCCGAAAATATTCTGAGGGAATCGTCAACCATAACGTTAAGAAATCAAATTTACAATTTTTATCCCATTCCATAACCATTTTCGTGGTTAAAATCTCATTTTTATCAAAATCTAGGTTTTTCATCTAAACTCTTAATTTCCACGATTTACATGTTATAATCTACCCATAATCTATGTATTTAACTCATAATAGGTAGAATTAACGTATCTCTAAGTTGCTAGGTGAACACCCATTTCAAGAAGCTCCAAAATCGCCCAGGAATGGAGAAATAATCTCAAAAATGGCTGAGCCCCGTTTTTAAAACATTCTGCCCAGCACATCTGACCCCTTCTTCGCGAACGCAATACGCGCCTCGCGTTCGAGAATGCAAAAATTCCACAGACCCTAAAATGCTCTTCGCGAAAGCGAAGGTCTGCTTGGCCTACCCTTCGCGAACGCGTGGACTCCTTCTTGAACGCGAAGGGTGAAATTCACTGGTCCCCCGTCCTTCTACGTGAACGCGAGAAGGCCTTCACGAACGCGTAGGCCTAGGATCCCATGCTTCGCAGACGTGACACCCTTCACGCGAACGCAAGGTTAATTTCCCCTCTCCCAAATTCCTTCATCACGAACACCAGAGTCCTTCCACGTTCGCGAAGAAGGAAACCAGAACTAGAAAATCTGGTTTTTCCAACTTAGCTCCGGGTGGTTCAAAACTCATCCGAGCCCCTCGGGACTCCGTCTAAATGCACCAACAAGTCTGTATAGATAATACACACCTTCTAGAGCTCACGAAACTTGTAAATCAACAACGAAACCAAGAATCGCACCCCAAAACCAAATTGAATCAAAATATGAACTTCAGGTTTCTAAATTGCTCTGAACACGCCGAATCATACTTAGACTACTCGGAATGACACCACATTTTGCATGCAAGTTTTAAATCACCATACGGAACTATTTAGGCACATAATATTTTATAGACCTTAATTACTCCAAACCAAATTTAAACAACTTTCAAACCTTCCAATAGTCAACTTTCACTGTTAAGCGCCGAAATGCTCCGGATTGTCCAAAATCCGATCCGACCATACGCCCAAGTCCAAAATCATCATACGAACCTATTGGAACCGTTAAATCCCAATTCCGAGGTTGTTTACTCAAAACGTTGATCGAAGTCAACCTTGGTCTTTTAAAGCCAAACTAAGGAACCAAGCATTTTGATTTCAATCTGAACTCTTCCAAATCACGAACTAACCATCCCCGCAAGTCATCAAATAATAAAAGCACATACGGTAAGTCTTATTTAAGGAAACGAGGTTCTAGATGGAAAAATGACCGGTTAGGTCGTTACATGTTAGGTACCAAAATGAAGGGTATTGGGCTCCAAAAATATTATCTGACTCATTTCATTGGCCGCGTAACACAAATTTAGTGCTTCAACTTCTGCCTCATTTTTTCTACGCGATCGCAGCTTTGCCCACGCGTTCGCAGTGCACTGAGAGTTAGCCTTCCGCAATCGCGTGCCTATCTTCGTGAATGCGTAGGGTAAAACTCACGACTAACAATTTTTTCTTCGCGATCGCAGGAATGGCTTCGCGGTTGCAAAGAACAATGCACCGGATGACAACAGAAGCTCAAAAACTAGATTTTCTAAGTTCAAAATCATCCCGTAGCCTATCCGAAACTCACCCGAGCCTTCGTGGCTCCAAATCAAACATGCACACAAGTCCTAAAATATCATACGAACTTGATCGTGCGATCAAATCGTGAAAATAATACCTAGAACTATGAATTGAACCCCAAATCGAATAAAATTTTCAAGAAAACTTTAAAACTTATATTTTCACAACCGGACGTCCAAATCACGTCAAATCAACTCCGTTTCTCGCCAAATTTGGCAGAAAAGTCATAAATATTATAGTGGACCTATACCGGGCTCCGGAACCAAAATACGGGCCCGGTGTCAATAAGACCAAGCATCGGTCAATTCTTAAAATCGTCAACTTTCAAACTTTTAATTTTTCATCAAAATTCCATATCTCGAGTTAGGGAACTCAAAATTCAATTTCGGATATATGCCCAAGTCCCAAATCGCGATACGGGCCTACTGGAACTGTCAAAATATTGATCCGAGTCCGTTTACTCAAAATGTTGACCAAAGTCAACTCAATTAAGTTTTAAAGCTCTATTTCATATTTTAATCCGTTTTTCACACAAAAACTTTCTGAAAAATTATACGGACTATGGATGCAAGATGAGGAATAATAAATATTGCTTTTAGAGATCTTAGAATACATAATTACTTATTAAATTTAAAGATGACACTTTTGGTCATCAAAGTACCTACGCACCTCGGAATAACTTCAAATTTTGTAAACAAGTCATAAATATTGTTACGAAGCTGATCGATCTCTCGGAATCCAAATCGGGACCTGGTATCAACAAAAATCCAATTATGGCCAATTTAGGAATTCGTTAAACCTTTAAATTTTTATTTTTTGTCAAATGACAATAATTCGAGGTAGGGACTTCCGAATTTGATTCCGGGCATACGCCCAACTCCCAAATCACGATACGGACCCTCCGGGACCGTCAAAATACTGATCTAATCCCTTTTCTTAAAATGTTGGCGGAAGTAAACTTAAGTGAGTTTTAAAGCACTATTTCATATTTTTATCAATTTGTCACATAAAAGCTTTCAGGAAAAATATACGGACTACGCACACAAGTCGAGGAATGCTGAATGGTACTATTTGAGGTCTCGAAACACATAATTGAATGTTAAATTTAAAGATGACCTATCGGATCATCACAAAAATAAAACTAATCTTACTTTAAATAATGACTATGCTAACTTGTATCATCACTTTATTAACAAAAATGCTTCAATCTCTCTTTTCTTTTTTTTTTTATAATCATAGATCTATCAAACTCTTATATAAGTTGGAATGATATTTCATCGATAATTTTTAAAATTAAATAGAACATATCGTTATTTAGGTTTCATATTATTTTTTGTTTTTAATTATTATAGTTCGGTTAAGCTTGAAAACATACATCATTAAAAAATTATTGTTAGACAAAGAGAGTATGTATTACTAAACATTCTTCTGTAAGATTATTTTAATAGATCATATGTTTATCAATTCTTTTTTAATTTTTACTAAATTTATATTTATTAATCAAAATTTTATTTATAAATTTAATAAAATAATATTGAAATAATATTTACTTATAAGAAACTGAAAAACCCGACAAAATAGAACGAACCCGAAAATATTGTTTTGCTTCTTTCTCTGTTCCTCATGAAGTTTACCGCAATGACTCTAGTTAACACCTTATTTTTCCTTAGGTGCATTTATGCATAAATAAGCAAGCTAAGAAATCTGTAAAGATTCACAAACGAAGAAAGAAATTTTGACTTTGGCTTTTCATTTACTCTAGCCGATATTATTTCCACGAGTTTAATTGAGACGTTTAAGTGAAAACAAGAAACAATTACTTTGTTTGTTCCACTTTATGTGAACTTATTACTATTTGAAAAGTCAATCAAAGAGGGATTAACAGATAAATGAATATGAATATTTTATTTTATGAATATTTTATTTCAAAAAAATAAAAATTCTACGTTCAAATTTGCACAAAAAAAATGATCAATTTGAGTATTTGACCATCGTATGCCGAAAATGTTTACATAAAATCGAAAGAGGGAGTAATAAATAAATGAATCAAAAGCAAAAGAATAATACTACAGATAAATTGTTACAAACGGGGTTGTAAATAAGTTACATCGCTGGGGGAATAATAAATGACAATTGAACGAAATTGAGGTTTTAATTTATTGATAAAATCATGGCACGTTATACACAAAAAGGCAAAGTGGTTAGTCAAGGAAAATAACAAGCCTAACGCATGATTTTAGCAAACTAATAAAATTCACTTAGCTTGAAGAAAATGGAATACTCGTGGATATGATCGTTTCTTAAGAATAAGCTGCGAAATAAAATAGAAAGAGGATAGAAAAGATAGAAATGTTGGCTTTGCATGGCCTGCTTCCTATTACTGGTGCAGTATCAGAACCCCCCTCC
>AWOL01S0056355.1:4210-33391 GCA_000715115.1 Nicotiana otophora | reverse complement strand
GATTATACTGGGTTGTTGTTGTTGTTGTTTCCATACGTTCCAGCCATGGTTGTCTTCTTCAGTTGTCCTAGATTGCATGTGTACTTGATAGTTGTTCCATAGATGTTCTATTGTATCTTTAAAATGACTCAAAAGGCAGTGTCCTGAGCTATTACATCTGGGTATTTTTTGTTCCATCTAGAAAACTGCGCTATAAGAATTGAGGCCTGGACTTGTCTTGTATTCCAGGCGTGGATCACACACTTGATGATTGTATATTTGGGCATAGTAGTACATGTGAAACTGGATAAAGAGCCCCGTTTCATCCTTCTTTTATCAAACTGCCCTAGTTCCTCCTTGCTATACATGCTTGTGCTTATCTTTGATTCTGCCTCTGGGCACTAGGTGCTAATACCACTCTTTGAGGTCGAGCCAAAAGATAGTCGTGTCCACAATAACTTGCCCTGTAAAAAAGAAATAATGGTTAGCTAAAAACTCACCAAGTTCTCCTCCATAAGGATTTGAGATTGAAGATGTGATATGATTCCTCCAGTGATTTCCTTCTCCCTTTTACTCTTTTTCTCCTCTCCTCTTAACCCCTCGCAAACTTTACCCTCAAATATGGACATTGTAGCTTATCACCATTCACAATTCTTCTCCCTTGTGTATCCAGCAGCCTGTATCCATGACTCTCAAACGTGCCATTTTCTATAGCATAATTTGCAAGATGATCAGCTAGTTTGTTACCTTCTTTATATATATGCGACACCTAGAAGTACACCTTTCCAGTAGCCTCCCTATTTCTTCCACGTGATCAACAATCAACCAAGGTGGTTTCCAACATCCTTCAATTACATTGTTAAGCAACATAGAATCCGTTTGTAACCCATATGTAATTAAAGTTGTGTTGGGCAGCATACCTCAAAGCCTCCAGAATAGCTAATGCTTCCGCCACTGTATTTGTAGTCTCCTGTATCGTCTTGCCACAAGCATAAATAACATCTCCCAATTCATCTCTAATGCAAAAACCTATTGAACTCCTGCCTGGGTTCCCCGTTGAAGCTCCATCAGTGTTAATCTTGATCCATCCAATCATAGGAAACTCCCATAATACCTTAACAATTTTTAACTTTGGGGTATAATTCTCCATCATATGGAGCACATCTGTCCATCTATGAGGCACCCTCTGAATACTATGCTTTCTAAATCTCACCAAATATTGGATTGTAGACGAAACTTGAAAGATCACCCTGCTAATAGTCACCCTTTCCCCATGCATCATAGTATTTCTTCTCTTCCACAATTCCCACACAATAATACATGGCAAAGCTTGAAAGATTGGCTAAAGCCTTGGAACAACCTGCACTGTCCAACACTTCACCACAACTTGTTGCAAAGTTAGGGCTGCCCGTATTTATTTATTTATTTATTTTTAACACCAAATAATAACAATACTAAATAAGCAAAAAAACCAAATAGCAACCTTCTAGCGGCACCTAAGCCCTAAACACCACCATTTTCATGGCTCAGAGTAAAATAGCAATGAGTCTTGTTGCACCCTATTTTGGGCTAGTCAAGACAGGATTCAACTTGTGGTTCCTCTGTTGTTGATAAAAGAGAGTCGCCACATAATATTTAAAGGTATACTAGGGTACCTATTTAATTACTAATCATGTTCTTTATTAGTTTGCTAACCGGTGAGATTATGGGTAAGGGTTCTTGTTCTTCTAAGGGGAAGGTGTTAGGCACCCCTTAAAATCTACCTAAGGTAACTCCATAGGATTTAGACTATGTTTGGGATCAATTATTTATAAAATGTTTTGACTAATGATAAGAAATGTTGCTTACCGTATATCTAAGTATGATATTGATAGAAAAATGTGGGGTCCTAAAGGTATATGAGTTTATGAAGAGGTTCATAAGATATATTGAAAGAGTCTTGAAATCGGTATATAAGTGGTTTAGATTTTATAAGTTTATAAAAGAGATTGAGTTATAAAAATACTTTGATTTGGGGATGGTTATTTACATAACTCTAAAAGGATGTTTTTCAAGAAAGTGAGCCTAAAATTACCTCAGATTCGGAGGGTTTTCAAAGAAGAGATTATTTTGCCGAAATTTCCTTAAGGGCGATAGTTCTTTAAGTTCTGATTTTTCTTTTGAAAATGAAGCTGAGATCTGATTTTTCATTTTGAAATAGAGTTGTTGTTTCACTAAGTTCTGGATTTTAAAAATCTTTAAAGGAGAGAAAGGTGAGTGAAAAACATAATAATTTGCGAGCAGATTATAATTAGTGAGTTAAAGATCTACTTATAACTAATTTGCCTTTTAAATCCTATATTGTTTAAGGCTAGCCTAAGTTTATATGATACTAAAACATAAAATAAAAGCATGTGATCTAATATATGAATGTTATATACATGAGAAATAAAACACCAATAAAGACATAACAAATACAACTAACATTAACTTTAAACTAACAGAAAGAAACAGTGAACTGCACTAACGAGATAGTAAATAACGATAAAGAGTTGACGGAAAGAAGACTAGACTTTGTGATTGGGCCTCAAGAAAGTAGGCCCGGTAGTAAAGAAACGCGAATATAACTGTATTTGGGCTCCTCGACGAAATGCAATAAGGCTAGAATTGGGCCTGAGTTCATCAGGAACTCAGGGGCCCAAACAGACGTACATGTTAAAAGAATAAGAAAGTCATTAGACACGTATTCAAAATATTTAGCATATTCTAACTACAGATCATACTTTGATATACATGACAAATACACAAACAGATAACTGAATCAAGAATAAGATTAATATGGTAGAGGAAATTATATATTAATATGATGGCTTTACTTAGAAAATATTTCACATTGGAAACCTTTCGTTGTCATTAACCACTAAATTCTTAAAGAACTAGATATGTCAACAAATTAAGAGCTAAGGAGGGAGCCCCTCTTAAGGTCGATGCTCCCTTTGGATCCCCCGACATATCAAAGTTCCCAAGGGACTCAAGGCCCAGAGCTATTCTTGTGCCGGGGAGGGTAGCCCAACCTAAAGTTGAATTCCGTTCCAAAATACCCTTAATCACTGACGACATATTTTTCTTACGGGTTTAAGTGCCAGTGAGGCCCTTCTAATACAAACTAAATACTAAAGTATTACCTACCACAAAATATATACTTTCCTCTTAATAAAAATAATACAAGGGAATATAGATTACTTTGATACTTAATAAGGAACACATATAAAGCAAACCTAAAGGGGGCTGACTTCAGAATACATATAGATAAAAAAGAAGTTTCATAATCATACTGTTGCAGGAATGAATTATTAAGGCACAACATATTCAAACAGGTTTTAATAGCATTACTTGGCACCTTAAAGATCATCAATGCAGATTCAAACTAACAGTCATGGTGAGCCATTATTACAGAGAGGTTATCAAGGTCATCAGGAATGGGATTAAACTATCATCATGACTACAAATTCACAGGTTCAAACATGGCACCCCTAAAGTCTCAACAGGGTCATGATTCTAACAGTATTAGCAAGTCAATGTGTTCATATAATATCAACAAATGGACTTCATAAGGTTTGAGAGTCAAGTTAAACTTCAGGTTAACAATAAGGATGAGGACTGAGTATAACTCAAGATAGAATATGGTGTTACAGAGTTAAGCAAAGATGCTTACAATATTTAATCAACTACACATAGGTAGGGTGAGTGAGATAGTGACCTCATATAAGCAGGGGAACTTTGCACATTACAGAACCAAATCAACATGTTGGTAAAGAAAGGAGATGGAAAACATTTCATCAAAACAAGTTCAAACTCAAACATAAATCTAGTTCAACATACAAAGTATGAAGTGATCATGCTTCAACTCCTAAAAGGGTCACTTGATTATAACATAGTGTCTAAGTCCTTTCTTCATGGAAGATAAGTTAAAAATAGATGCATGCAAACTTTACAAAATCAACATTGGCTCAAAAGAATAATGATAGTGATGTATTGCACAAGTTTTGAATTACACATGTATATGAAGATCTCAAATAATCATGGGGGCAAACAAACTTAGTTATGTAATAATTACCAATTAACTTTATTCAAACAAGATCATGACTTGCATGTGAAGAGAAAAATAGCTTAACTTTAACAAAATATATATACAAAGAGTCATGAGAATAGGACAATTTAATACAAATAAGACAGCTTTCTATAAATGCATACAACAGTTGATTATGATCATGAGAAGATTATAATGATAGCACAGATATCACCCTGAGAGTTAGTAGATACAGATGTAGAGAAGGAAAGTATGTAATAACTTAAATTCTTTCACCTTAGATTAGTGATATAGACTCGTTAAACTTTTAGATGTATACCAGTTAAGATTACCAAATAATAAACTCGATCATAAAAAATATAGGATGCAGGGAGTGACATGCAGAAGTGAAGATCACAACAATATCATTAGTGAAGGAAAAACATGAACATGATTAGTTTAACAATGATAATAATCAAACAGAGTAAAGAATATAGTGGTAACTCAGAAACAGTTTAACAAACACAGGCAGAAAGGAAAGTATTTTGACATTTTAAGTTCAAACTTAAGGTTAAGAAGCAAGGGAATATAAGTTATCTTAGTTCAGGTTTTATTTCAGTCATAACTATCAGGTAGTAAACTCAGCTTCCAAAACTCACAAAAATACAGAAGTGCAATAAAACAGAGATGAGTTTACTGTAAGTCACTGAGAACTATAAAGTTTATATTGAACATAAACATATAAGAATTTAGGCATGGGGAATGTAGGAACACTCAGAAGAAAAATCAACAATTATCAATGACTTAATCGATTATCGCTTTAGAGAATCATAACAGAACAAGCTGACCATAAAAGGTCGTCAAACTAACAAAACATAAATATCAAACATGTCAAATGCATACAGAATAATTAGTAAAGAAAAAGGGAGAGAAAGATGTTGACTTTCTTAAGGGCGGCACACCAAACGAATTCTTTTTGTTGCTCAAGATCCCAGAACCTTCGAGCTTGAACTAGCAAAAGAACTCGACAAAAGAGAGGGAAAACAGTAAGAGATCTAAGACCAGAAACCCTAATTTATTTAGTGTTTTCTTTTTGTGTGCTTAGTGTGTTCGTATCTGTGTATGTCCGTTTGTATTTTTTTTAGAGAATTGAAGACCCCTTTTTATAGTGCCATTTAAGGCTTTAGGGTTTCAGATTTCATATTAAGATAGTGGAGAGTGACGATGAGTTGATGATATGAGCAAATCGAAAGAAAATCAAGAGACGGAGGGTAAATAAAGTATTTGAGTTTACCTGAGTGGAGAACAGTCGATCGCTGAGGGAAAAGGACCGATGGACAAATCCCAAAACCCAGAGGTCACTGCATTTGACCTCTGAATACAGAATATTCATGAGGAACTCTGAATCGTGCACAAGCATGCTCCGATTTGGCAGAATGAGTGAGGGAACCAGATGAAATGAAAACTCATCAGTTAGGTCTAGGGTTTTGAATTAGGGTTTTTGAATCTTAACATCGAGAACGAAAAACTGAGCTTACTGGCTTTATCTCCTAGGAACAAAGGAAGTAGATTTGCGAGTTGATTTGAAGGGACAATGGAATGGTGCTTCGATTTCAAGGAGCCAGGTCTTGGCGTTTCTGATTTGGCGACCAAAATAGGGAAAGTCAACAGGATTCGTGGATAATAAAGCAGGAGAGGATGATTTGATAGGGTTTCATGATGTTGCACACATTTGTGCAAGGTTTGTTGACTAATTTGCTATGGCGATTTGAGAGAAAAGAAGATGAAAGAGGAAAAAAAAGCAGCTGGATATCATAGAAATGATTTAGGGTTTTGAGAAAAAAGGGGGCGTCTCTAAGGTTAAAGTCAAGGGAAGGGATCTGGGTTGTTGGATCGTTTGATCAACGACCCTAATAAATCGAGGTGTTACGCATTTATGAAAACTATTTGATCCGATGGCTGAGATAATGTCTATTACTTGGTCGAGATTAAATAAAAAATAGGGATAATTTGTGACCGTTGATGATTTGAATCAACGGCTCAGATTGCTTGTGTTTGTTTTGTGAGTGGGATTAGAGAGTGACATGGCGCGACCTGGTTGGTTTGCAATGAGTGGCATGGATTTCCAACTTGGAATGAGATGGGGTATTTGGACTGGGTCAGATCCGGATTGGGCACGATATTTGGGCTAGTTTTGATTTAATTAATAGCCACTTCATTTTTAATGAAGGAATTGCAATTGTAGCCTTTTAGTTTTTAACCCTCTTAAAATTAATTTAAATAAGCTTAACAATTTTAATATAATGTGTTAAAATTATAATTACTATATGTTACTAATTATTTTAATTAATTATCTATAAATAACACATATTTTGAATTATAGCACTAATTTCAAAATATTAACATAGTTACCTAATTCACTGAAAATTAAAGAGTAATTTTGTGAAATTATAAAACCTATGTAATGTATATACATAAGTTATTTTTATAATAGTAAATACATTTGTAATTATACAATATCAGTACTACATGATTAATTTTAAAACTAATACTTAATAAATTTATAAAATAGATATTCATTAATAGAAAATACTTTTAAATTATTTATCATAAATTGTTAAGCATGAATAAATTAATTTTAAAAAGGAGGGTCAAAATTGGCCGTCAACAGCTGCCCCTCTTTGACCGGAGACAATGAAAGAGTTTTTGGGCATTGAAATTGAACCAAGGACAATTGTGTCCCGACTTGAGGCATGCTTTGCAAGAATGGTATGAAAATTACGAGTTGCGGAATTGAGTTGAGGAAGAATCTAGAAAAGTTTGGGAATATTGGGCCAAATTCTGGCTTTGAATTGCTTACATACCTTAGGCTTCACGAGGATCAGGCCTCGTGTAGTTTTGGAGTATGGATTTTGAGGAAGCGGCACTCGTAAGAATTTCCCCAGTATCATATTGTGACGATACGGCGAGATGAAAGATTGGTCACTCATGATAGCTTGATTTTTGCGGACTGATTTGAATTATTCAAAATTTTGAGCTCGCTGGTGATCGTGAGCTGGGATCTTGGGCCCGTTACTGGGCTGGCTGTCCCCACAACTTTATAGTTTGGTCTGCTGCTAAGAAAAGGGTCCACGCTACAGTGTTTGTTCCTGCAAAATAAATGAAATACACGCATATCAATATATTATAATGCAAAATATATTAAGATGCGATGTAAATGATGCATAGCTACTGGCGAGCCGTTATTTGGGCTGGGTACCGTTCTGCAGTTGTCGGATCATTTGAAAATTGTCTCTGCTTGTTGGGAGAGCTTGATTGGTAAAGTGCGTGTCCTCTTGCTGGGAGAGCTTTGCAGTGAGAGATGTCTCCGCTTGTTGGGAGATCTTGATTGGTAATGTGTGTCTCCGCTTGTTAGGAGAGCTTTGCACTTAAATATAAAGTATTCTCTGCTTGGGAGCGATCGAAATCATGCCTAAAGCTACATGAACAAAACATTAAAACATTCAAAGTAATAGCGAAATGAAATATAAGCATGCCCAAGAGATACTCTTGACTGCGAAGCTAGGTAGCGGCCATTAATTGGCAGAACATTGGTGACGAGGTTTGCGATTATCTATTCGGGCATTCGTGATTGATGAAGTGGTGTTACAGATTGCTTTTCATTGGCGAAGTTTGCAGTTTGCTATATACAAGGCTCCATTTAGTGAAGCTGACGTTCGATTTATACAAGGCACTCCAACTGATTGAGCTGATGGTTTGCTATATACAGGACTTCGATTGGTGAAGCCGACGTGCGATTTGTACAGGGTGCTTCGGCTGGTTGAGCCGATGGTTTGCTATTTACAGGACTTCGATGAGCGAAGCCGTCATGCGATTTGTACATGGTGCTCCGATTGATTGAGCAGATGGTTTGCTATTTACAGATTTGTGTGTCAGCTGTCTGATTCCGAAGCACCTGCAAAGGATTCAAGAGTTAGCCTTAGTTGTTCTCGAAATTTAAAGTAAAAGGAGGAGAGATAATCTTAGGCAAGTAGCGGGTGCGTCATTTTCCCCAGTATGGTCCCAATGATTATTTACTCTCTATTGACCCTACACTCAAAGAAAACTTCTTAGTAAGGGGAAGTTGGTTAGCGTCGACCGTGATATTGATTTACCCTAGCCTTTGACATGATTGTGCCATGAAGTTCGGTAGATGGAACAGATTACTTTATATATAATTTTAGAAAATATTTTGAAAATACTTGTCTCTTTTAAGGCAAACGTCGTTGTCCCGGATTATGACATGTTACGAAAGGTTCTCCACATGCTAACGTATCTCTTCGAGAAATTCGTCCCATTTATGTTGATCTTCCATGGTGTCCCTGATAATGTGGCTACTTGTTGTTGCGACTGCATCCTAATTAAGGCTAATGCATTACAGAGGTTTCCTAAGGTTATTACCGAACCCTTTCAAGTTTCCTACATATCCAAAACAGAATCAGGTCTGAACATAGTTCGTGGGATAATGATGAAATGTGTTGTAACGACCGAGCCTGACTCAGGTAGCCTACGTATCCAAGGCGAAATCAGGTCGGAGCGTGCCAGTGTCTGTGATTGTCCACTATCTTTCGCAGAATCCTCTTGATATTCTTGTTAGCTACCTGGACTGCCTATTCATTTGTGATCTGTAAGCTGTGGAATTGCGGTGGGTGATTCTGAACTTCTCGCAGATTTCCCTCATGAGGTCACTATTGAGGTTGGTAGCATTGTCAGTGATGATAGACTCCGGTATCCCAAATCTGCAAACGATATTGTTTCAGACAAAATCTGTCACTACCTTCTTTGTGACGGCCTTGTAAGTAAATGCCTTAACCCATTTGGTGAAATAGTCAATGGCTACCAAAATAAAATGATGTCCGTTTGACGTTGCAAGATCTATGGGTCCTATCATGTCCATGCCCCAGGCGACGAAAGGCCAGGGTGAACCCATTACATTTAACTCATTTGGTGGAACCCGGATGAAATCTACGTGAATCTAGCACTAGTGACACTTCTGCACATAGAGGATGTTGTTGCTTTCCATAGTCATTCAAAGTATCCAGTATAACGACTCGGCCGGTCATTTTGAGTATTACCACCCCGTTTCCCCCATTTACTGCTCAATTTATTCTTTATAGTTGTTTTATGACTTACTGGGTTAGTTGGTTCGGGTCCGGAAGGATTTTCGGGTGAAATGAGATACTTAGTCTCATAATTGAAAACTTAAGTTGGAAAAGTTAACCAGATGTCGACTTATATGTAAATGACCTCGGATTTGAATTCTGGTGATTCCAATAGCTTTGTATGGTGATTTTGTGACTTAGGAGCGTGTCCGAAAAGTTATTTGAAGGTCCGTAGTGGAATTAGGCTTGAAATGTCAAAAGTTAAATTTTTGAAAAGTTTGACCGAGCGGACAAAATTGGAATATTTGGAATCTGATTTTGAAAATTGTAATAGGTCTGTTATGTCATTTATGACTTGTGTACAAAATTTGAGGTCAACCGGACTTGATTTGATAGGTTCTGACGTCGTTTATAGAAATTTGAAATTTCAAGGTTTATTAGGCTTGAATTGGGGTATGATTCGTGGTTTGGATGTTGTTTGATGTGATTTGAGGCCTCGAGTAGGTTCTTGTTATGTATTGGGACTGGTTGGTATTATTGGAGGGGGTCCCGGGGGCCTCGGGTTTGATTCGGGGTGGTTCCGGACCAAGTTTGGGTGTTTTGATGCTGCTAGTTGCTGGTTCTGGTATTGTTATTCGCGTTCACGAAGAAGGATTTACTGTCGGGACTTTGTTCTTCGCATTCGCGAAGAGTCTCTCACGTTCGCGAATAAGGAATTTTTATTGTCCGTCGTCTGACTTTGGAAGCTCATATCTCGCAATCTATAAGGAATTGGAGCTGATCCAAAAATGAAAGTTGTAGCCCTTTATGTCTAGTTTCCAGAAAGTAAGCATTTGTCAGTTGAGTTGTGTACAAAACGTTATAGTGGATACACTACAGGCTGTCTGGGAAGAGTTTGGAAATCTCTGTTGCACAGGGATGACTTTGGAAGCTTATATCTCGCAATCTATAAGGAATTAGGAGATGAGAAACAAATGAAAGTTATATCCCTTGGTGTCTAGTTTTCAAAAAGTTAAACCATTCATCATTTGGAGTTTTTTTACAAAACGTTATGACCATTATACTAGAGGCTGTCTGAGAAGGGTTTGAAAATGGCTATTGAAGAATTTGTTCATCGCGAACGCGAGGGGAGGGTCGAGAACACGAAGAACAAACCCGTGGGAAGCAGAATAAAGTCCAAATTTGTCTCATTCTTCCATTTTTGGACCAAGAAAGCTCGGGTGAGGCGATTTTTTGAGAGTTTTTCAAGGAAAACATTGGGATAAGAATTCCTAAACTGATTTTGGTTAAATTACATGAATCTATTGTTGTTTTTATCACTAAATTAGTGAATTAAGTTGAAAAGTTTAGAAAACCCTCTTGGTTTAATTCGAATATTTGAGGGTTGAGTTGAGGTCGGATTTTGGTAAAATTGGTATGATTAGACCCGTGGTTGAATGGGCTTTCAGATTTTGTAACTTTTGTTGGGTTCCGAGATGTGAGCCCCACGGGCAATCTTTGAGCTAAATTTCGGATTTTGTTGGAAAATTAGTATTTTCATATGGAATAAATTCCTATGATTTGTATTGACTGAATCGAACTAATTGTGATTAGATATGAGGTTTTCGGAGGCAAATTTGCAAGACAAAGGCATAACGGAGTAAAGAATTATACGGTTTGAGGTAAGTAATACTTCTAAAATTGGTTCTGAGGGTATGAATCTCCGAATTGGTGTTATGTAAATTGTTTGGAGGTGACACACACGATAGTTGACGAGCGTGTGGATGTGCACCATATAAATTGACTTGAATAAATCCTGTGAAGTTGCAAAGTTAAAGAATCATGTTATTATCCAAATATGCCACACATGTTAGAGGAATTGAGATGAGGCTCGTAATAAAGATCATGTTTAGGCTATGTGCCAATATTTTGGGACCCATAGGGTCGTGTTACTGTTGAATTAATTATTTTAAAATGTAAATTTCATACTCACCCATGCTCATCCATTATGAGGATTTTTATTGAATCGGGACTGCCCGCCTGCAGCAGGCCATATCAGCTTTATATATATTATTATTATAGGATCGGGATGCATGCCGTAACAGGCCTTATAGGCTTTATTACTATATGGATCGGGGTTGCCCGATGTAGCAGGCCTTATAGGCTTTATTACTATATGGATCGGGGTTGCCCGATGTAGCAGGCCTTATAGGCTATATTATTATTATGGGGTAGGATTGCACGCCGCAATAGGCCATATCGGCTTTATATAGCGCTTGGGCTGAGTCTGCACAGCCCCCCGGTGAGCGCGGTTGATTTATAGCGCTTAGGCTGAAGGAGCCCCTCCGGAGTCTGCACACACCCCTAGTGAGCGCGGTTGATTTATATTGAGGGATGGATCTTCCCTGGGCATGGATCTTGCCTGAAGCATTTATATTGAGGGACGGATTTTTCCTGGGCATGGATCTTACCCGAAGCATTTATATTGAGGGATGGATTTTCCCTGGACATGAAAACTCACAAAATCATATGTAGATATCCCCTAGTGAGCGCGGTTGAGGCATGGATCTTGCCTGAAGCATTTATATTGAGGGACGGATTTTTCCTGGGCATGGATCTTACCCGAAGCATTTATATTGAGGGATGGATTTTTCCTGGACATGGATCTTGTCTGAATCATTGATATTTAGGGATGGATCTTCCCCTGGCCTAGATTGGCCATATACAGTACTGAGTGATTGAGTATTTTAGATTGTGAGTACACGGAGTTTTCACTAAAGTGCATCACATACAGTATGTACATCGACATGTAGATACAGAGATATCATATTCCTCGTATTGTTCAGAATTGATCTGTTTTATTTGTACTGAAAGCAACTGCTGAATTTCAAAGCATACCTACATTTCTGTATGGTTATTATTTATACTGGACTGTACCTGCGGAGCTCGTCACTACTTTCAGCCCAGAGGTTAGTCTTGTTACTTATTGAGTTAGTTGTACTCATACTACACTCTGCACCTCGTGTGCAGATCCAGGTGCTTTCGGATACGGCAACTGTTAGATCTCAGAGTGTTATCAATTGGAGACTATCAAGGTAGCCTGAGTCCGCTGACCTTGACTCCCTTTCTTTCAGTTATTGTATTGTTATATACTTTCAGATAGTGTTTAGTCAATCAGACTTTGTATTCGTATTAGATGCTCATGTACTCAGTAACACCGGGTTTTGGGAGTGTTTATATTTGTGTTTATAAGGTTTTCTTCCGCTGAATTTAATAATTATATTTTTAAATTTATGGTGGTTTATTAAGATTGTCGGCTTGCCTAGTATTGAGATAGGTGCCATCACGACATGTGAGATTTTGGGTCGTGACATCCAGCTCTCAAAATCTTCTTGGCTAACATGAACCCGTTCATGTGGGGTTCGCACATCCCCGAATGTATTTCTTCCAACATTCTGGTTGTTTCAGCGGCATCTACACATCTCACCAAACCTAATTTTGGGGTCCTCTTATACAAAACTTCCCCGTTGAGGAAAACGTGGTTTGCCAACCTCGTGAGTTCTCGCTTTTGACCATTAGTAGCATTTGCTGGGTACTCCTTGATCACAAGGAACTTCTTGATGTCGTGATACCAAGGTTTATCATATGGTTCTTCATTCACATGGAAGCAATAGGCATGTTGATCCTTGATTTCTATCTCGATGGGGTCGATGTAGTTCTTGTCTGGATGTTGAATCATGGATGATAAGGTCGCAATAGCGTCAGTGAACTCGTTCTAAATTCTGGGGATGTGTTTGAACTCAATCTTTGTGAAATTTTTGCATATCTCCTTCATGCAGTGCAGGAACGACAGTATCTTGACATTCTTGGTTGACCATTCTCCTTGGACTTGGTGGATAAACAAATCGAAATCTCTCCTATGACCAAAAGTTCTTTGATGTTCATGTCGACTGTCATTCTGATTACAAGGATGCATGCCTCATATTCAACCATATTATTGGTACAAAGGAATATTATATTTGCCGATGCTGGATAGTGTTGTCCAGATTCTGAAATCAGGACTTCCCCAATCTCGACTCCTTTGAAGTTTGCTACTCCATCGAAATATATTCTCCAGGATATAATTCTCCAATATCCTCTCTGCAAATAGTACTTCTTCATCAGGGAAATATGTGGCAAGCAATTTGTAATCCCCATCTGTAATCCTTTGATAGCCTTCTGAGTTATGTACACAATGTCAAATTCACTGAGGAGAATTTGCCATTTAGCTAGCTTTCTGGTAGGCATTGGCTTCTGAAAAATGTACTTGAGTTGGTCGAGCCGAGATATCAGATGTGTGGTGTATGCTGACATGTAATACCTTAGCTTCTGAGCAATCCAAGTCAGAGCACAACAAGTATGTTCTATCAAAGTGTACTTGGCCTCGCATGGTGTGAACTTCTTGCTTAAGTAGTTGACGGTTTGCTAGTTTCTCCCAGTTTCATCGTGCTTCCCCAACACACAGCCGAAGGCATTGTCCAAGACTGACAAATAGAGCAACAATGGTTTTCCTGGTTCAGGGGGAACCAGCATTGGCAGGTTTGAAAGATACTCTTTGATTCTATCGAAGGCTTTCTAGCACTCCTCCATCTATTTCGTGGCAGTATCCTTTTTTAGCAGCTTAAAAATAGGTTCACAGATTACCGTGGACTGGGCTATGAAGCGACTGATGTAATTCAATCTTCCCAAGAAACTCATGACATCTTTCTTGCTCTTTGGTGGTGGTAATTCCTGGATGGCTTCATTTTTGATGGGTCCAGTTCTATCCCTTTCCTGCTTACAATAAAACCTAATAGTTTCAAGCGGAGACTCCAAACGCGCACTTTGCTGGATTCAACTTCAAACTGTACCTTCGCAGGCATTCAAAAGAAATCCTCAGGTCGTCCAAGTGCTATGAACTCTTTCGATTTTTTATGATGAAATCATCCACATACACTTCAATCTCCTTATGAATCATGTCATTAAAAAAGGGTTGTCAAGCCCCCCATGTAGGTGGCGCTGACATTCTTGTGACCGAACGGCATAACCCTATAATAGTAGACTCCCCAAGGAGTGGTGAAAGCTGTCTTCTCTGCGTCTTCCTCATGCATTAGGATTTGATTGGTATCCAGCAAAACAATCCACAAACGACTGCAGTTTGTGCTTCGCGCAGTTGTCAATGAGAAAGTGGATATTTGGCAAAGGGAAATCGTCCTTTGGGTTAGCTTTGTTAAGATCCCGATAATCCACAAAAATTCTGATATTTTCGTCCTTTTTGAGAACTGGGACGATGTTTGCCAACTAGCTTGGATAGTTGGTGATCCTTACTACATTTGATTCTATTTGTTTGGTCACCTCTTCCTTTATCCTTAGACTTAAATCAGGTTTGAACTTCTTGGGATTCTACTTGACAGGCGGTCTGGTAGGGTCAGTGGGTAGTCGATGCGAGACAATGTTGGTGCTTAATCCTGGCATGTCATCATAGGACCATGCGAACACGTCGATGTACTGTCAGAGGAGCTTAATTATTTTTTCCTTCTGCTCGTCTTCTAGGTGAATGTTGATTCTGGTTTCTTTCACGTCTTCTTATCTTCNTCATTCTGATTACAAGGATGCATGCCTCATATTCAACCATATTATTGGTACAAAGGAATATTATCTTTGCCGATGCTGGATAGTGTTGTCCAGATTCTGAAATCAGGACTTCCCCAATCTCAACTCCTTTGAAGTTTGCTACTCCATCGAAATATATTCTCCAGGATATAATTCTCCAATATCCTCTCTGCAAATAGTACTTCTTCATCAGGGAAATATGTGGCAAGCAATTTGTAATCCCCATCCNGGTCTGGTAGGGTCAGTGGGTAGTCGATGCGAGACAATGTTGGTGCTTAATCCTGGCATGTCATCATAGGACCATGCGAACACGTCGATGTACTGTCAGAGGAGCTTAATTATTTTTTCCTTCTGCTCGTCTTCTAGGTGAATGTTGATTCTGGTTTCTTTCACGTCTTCTTATCTTCCAAGATTGACTATTTTCGTTTCTTCGAGATTGGGCTTCTTTTGACTCTCCAGTTGTTCGATATTTTGCGAGAGATTGTCGGGCATCATACTCTTGTCATATTGCTCATAATCTGGATTGTTGCGCTCAGCGGTTTCGTTACATATCATAATCGCGGAATGTGGTTTTTATCTGTTTTATTACTAAAAAGAAAAGCTAGGTATAAATAAAGCAGTAAAATAAAATTATGATATTTATGTAAAGGATTCTTTTTTATTTCATCAAAAGAGAACGTCTTAAGCGTTCATAAGAGGCAAATGACAAAAAGTATAGACACGGTGCAAGTCGCAATTGACCGTGCTCTTTCAAAAGAAAACTTTTACAGTTCCATACTACCAAGACTCCCGGCGAACCAAAGATGGACTGGCCGTCTAAATTTGCAGCTCTTCCCCTGGTTCCGCATCCCTGATAGTCGATGTCTTGATGCCAGTTCCTTCACAGTATTCTTCAATCATGTTCACGAATATCTTTCCCATCCCGTCGATGATATCATCTTCAGGTGTTGAACTCTGTACCGGACTTGCAACATGCTTTGGCACAAAAACCTTTTTCCCAGAGCTAACAGTGCGAGTTTTCCCTTTTAGAGGCTGATATCCTATGCCAGCCCTTCCTTTCCGCCCATTATGTTCAACTGGCTCTATGATCCCATATGGCTTGGCTCCTAACCATGTTCCTGGCCTATATCCATATTTCATCATCTTCCTCATGGCCATGTTGGATCTGTACGGCGATTGCATTCCCAAATTCAGTTCAGTCTTCTCCTCCTCAGTAGTTTGCATGATTTCTACAATATGGAAAGCGACTCCGTCTAGCCCCTCTATGAATGGGACAACATACTCCAAATAGGAAGAGTGACCCCACTCGCCGTGGACCACGATCTCCTGACATCCCCACTCGAAATTTATGCATTGGTGCAAAGTAGATGGTACAGCCCCTGCCATATGTATCCAAGGCCTGCCTAACAGCAAATTGTAAGAAGAGTAGATGCCCATCATATGAAATAGCACTAGAAAGTCAACCATCCCGATTTGCAAGGCTAGATAAATTTCCCCAATAACATCCTTTTGTGAACCGTCAAAGGCCTCACCCTTACATAGCTTTCCTTCACCTCTCTCAAATGAATTCCCAACTCCCGCAGGGTGGATAGCGGGCAAATGTTGACTCCTGATCCTCTATCGACCAACACTCAAGATACCACTTTGTCCCCGTATTTGACAGTGATGTGAAGAGCCTTGTTTTGACTTACGCCTTCGACAGGAAGTTCATCTCTTTTGAGAGTGATCATGTTTGCTTCTACTATTTTCCCAATTGTCGCGGCCAACGCCTCGCTAGTGGTATTACTTGGTACACTTACCCCGCTTAGTACTTTCAACAAAGCGTCTTTATGGCTACCAGAGCTCATCAGTAGATCCATGATGGATATTTGCGCTAGAGTTTTCTTTAATTGTTCTTCCATAGAATACTCTTTACTCGACATCCTTTTCCAAAAATCTGCTGCTTCTGGGTTTGTTATGTTCCTCCTTGGAATTTGTTCTCTCCTCGAATTTCCTCGATTGACCTCTTCAGGGGTGTAGCATCTCCCAGACCTAGTCATATCATAGGCTGCGATAGAGTCTATTATTTTGGCTTTTCCCTTTTGCTGATAGGTCTATGGTACCGTTTTGTATTCCCGATATTCTTCACCCTGAGTAGCATCGGCAAGTTGCTGCGGATAAGTTTGAATGGTCATTGTAGGCTTTAGTTGTACCGTAATGATGGAATCCTTTTAAGGAGGGATCCTTGTGGCTTCTGCATTCCCTATAGTGACAATAGTTCTCTTCAGATCATATTCTTCATCTAATGTGATCATGTTGGATCCCTGGTTTCGATGATTTGGCAATGAGTTGCGGTTCACATTAGGTGGTACTGAAGTGCACTGGATGGCTCAACTCTTGAGTAGGGTTTCAATTTCATTTTTCAACTTGAAATAGTATTTAGTATTGTGCCCCAATACATTGGAATGATACACACATCTCTTAGTGGCATCAAAATATTTGGAGGGATGTTCAGGAACCCTTCCCTCGATTGGGTGTATCAATCCTGCTCTTCTCAACCTTTCAAACAATTGGGCCAGAGTCTCAGCAATCGGGGTATAGGTTCTGGGACCCCTTTCTTCAAAGTTGGGACGAGGACATGGTGCATACACAAGTCGGTTTTGGTGAGTAGTGGTTTAGACAAGAGCATATGGTCGTTGTGGGTTTTGGTTGTTGTTGGCTCGGTAAGGGTTGTATTATGGTTGAGTGTGATAGTATGGTTGGGTATTATAGACTGGAGCATAAGTGGGTAGTGGTGAGTGGTTGTTTGGGGAGTAAGAGGTTCTTCCATGAGATGGGTTAGTTTGATAGTAGGGGACGACTGTTGAGACCTTTTTTTTCTTTTTCTTCTCGCTACCGATTGATCCTGACTGGATGGCCTTGCTGGCTGCTTGCAGTGCTGCAATATATTACACCTTACCAGATTTTATGCCCTCTTCTAAGAAATCTTAACCAACTCGGGGAGCTTTTGACCCATCATTCCCATCATATTTTCAAAGTATATTCCCTATTGGGCTCGAATGAAGTACTTGGTTAGTTCACTGTCATCTAGCAGCAGTTGCGCCCTGGTAGCCTCTATCCTCCACTGTCGTGCATATTCTTGAAATGAATCAGATGGTATTTTCTGCAGGTTCACCAGTGTGAACCGACCAGGAGTGATCTCTATATTGAATCGAAAACGGTTCATGAAGTCCTCCACCATATCTTGCCAAGTTCTCCAATTTTGCGGGTCATGTCGAGTATACCAGGTGAGTGTTTCTCTCGTCAGACTCCTTATAAGCAATTTCATCCTCAGTTTCTCATTCCTCCCCACTCCGACCAACTTGTCGCAATAAGCTTTAGATGTACGTGAGGATCCCCTGTCCCATCGAATACATCGTATTTTGGAGGTTTGTACCCTACTGGCATATCCACATCTGGGTGAATACACAAGTCCTCATACTCTAGTTTTTCATTTCCTCGAGTAACTTGGAGACTCTTCATTTGCCTTCTTAACATTTGCAACTGCTCAGATACGGACTCTTCTTCCTTATGCTTGGCCTCTCTCTCCATATCGGCATACTGATCGATCTCATATGGCACCCTGGTCGTGACGAGTGCTGTAAAGGTAGGTTTGGTAATGACATATAAAGGGGGAACGTACCGCTTGTAAGTAGCGGCATGTGCCACGAGTATGTGCTAGTTGGTGGTGAAAGTGACTCCGTCACGAGGAGAGGTAGTTGCATTAGTGGTAATAGGTAGGTTTTGTAATGTCTGAGGATATTGTGGTACGTAGGAAGTGTGAATATGGGGATTTGGTGGGTTAGCGGGGGCTACTGAAGGTATAACTTGAGTGATGGGTTTTGAGGTTGGATTGTTATTGTTTTGGAGTGATGTTGAAGGAAAATGATCTGGGAGTGAATCCAAATAAGGGAATCTGGGTGGTTGAGGAAGTGTTTTCATGGCCAGGTGCGCCAATTCTCTGGTATGTTGTATCTCCTCCCTTAAGGATTCCATTTCTTGGGCCATCCTTGCCACATGCTCATCATTCCTAGTGTCGTCCTTTTCCCCTGATTGCCCCGGGGTCGGCTATGACCAGAGCATGTTCAGTTGGGTCTTCTGCATCTGACATTTTTCCCTTAAACCTTAGATTGTATGGTGGCTCCGCCAGTTTTAGTCGACGCAAACCAACTTTCTTTTCTTTTTTGGGGGGGTAGTAATAAAGGAAAAGAAAATAAGAAGAAAGAAAATAAAAGGAGCAAAGGTCGGTCTCTTCATTTTTATACGGGCAGAAAACCACATAGAGCAGGCAATTCGTGCATTACAAACTAGCGTGTTCCTAAAATGCGCATGGACCTCTCATTGCCAGAGGTAGGCCTAATTCGCGAATATTTGACAGACATTTAGACTTGACACATTTAGATCCGAAGCAATTTGTTTTCATTGATAATTTGGACTGATACAAGCGGGAACAAGTATTACATCATAGAGTTGCATGGGCTTAAACAATTTGACCTTTTGGAAAGTAAAAGAGAGAACTGGGGATAAAGGTACAAAGTAGGGAAAGAAGGGGAAATCAACCAATTCTAATAACCATCCCCTGAGTCACTTCATGTACCCTTCTCTTCTTTTGGCTCCTCTTCCTGATCTTCCTCCGGGTCTTCCTCAAACTCTTCATTATCATCGTTGAATTCAGACTCCTCTTTCGGATCTTCTTCTTGTTCTGTGCTTGACTCTATGTGGATGCATTCCACTACTCGATCATCCTCTTCAGTCGATGGCAACATATGGTCAATGGATCACGAGACCACCTAACGATGCATTGATGTGGTCATAAGATAATGTGGTAGGATCTCATGGTAAAACTGCAAAGCAACCACCGCAACCTCTAACCGGGATATACCCTCTCTGCTTGGGTGGGACAGTTCCTCTTCTTCGTTAATCCAGACGTAGTACTCAGGGGTGCACTATGAGTTTTGACCCAGAGGCATTGTTACCAGGTCATTCCACTCTTCTTGCAATTTTCTTATCCTAGGAATTGGAATCTGACCATTGTTATCATCCTCGTATAGCGTCTTCCTTGTCCATAGAGGCACATCTTGGATCATACCAAATTGTCCGAGGACACGTAGAGGTGAGTATGGTTGAATGCCTTCCAATCCGATCAACTCGATGAAGTACTTTTGGGGAGTCCTCAAGATTGCCCTTCCACCTAACCAAGAGAGTTTCCAGTTGATCCATTCTCCTATCAAATTGGTCAGTGTTTCGCTCCATTCTTCTTTCCTATATGGGGAGATCCAGTCTCTCATTCTTTCATTATGGTTGCGGATCATATTGCTGACACCCACTAAGTAGTCAATAGTAGCCTCCCGTTGGAAGAAGTATTCAGTAGCCCAAATCTGAAGCAGCAAGTTACATCCTTTAAAGAAACTGTATCCCCATGCACATGCGGATAAGGCTCTGAGCATATCGGCTAACACCATTGACACCAAGGTAGCTTGAAGATTGTCGCGGAAGGTAGCCAGAACCACTGATAACAGGTTAATGTTGATACGGCCCCTTTGTTATAGGAAGACCAATAATTCTAATAGTGTCATTGCAAAAGTGATAGGCCTGAGGCTATCCCATGTCGACTGGTCACATTGGAACTCCCCTAAATACCACTCGTAGCTTTCACAGTGCCCAAATCTGTCGAACATCTAGTCGAGGCTCACTCATCTATCCTCGATACTTTTGAGGCTTCTGCTATTGGTAAGACCTAGAGCATCCAAGAACCGATAACCAGGCATAGTAACTGGTAGCACTGGCTTTCTTCCGTTGAATGGAAGCTCCGTAAAACTTGTGACTTACTCCAATGTCGGTACCAGCTCACATTCGGCAAATTTGAATACCACTTTAGATGGATCCCAAAATTCTATCAACAGGCAAGTGAGTACTCTATCTGCTCGGATGTTCATCAATGCAGTTAATGACCCTAGGGGTGCCCGGACTTTGTCTACGTTTCCCGACGAATATTCTTCCACCACTGTTTCATCTTATGTGGTGCTCTTATTACCATGCTAACTTCAAGGATGTTCTTGTTGATTTTCATTTTCTGAGGTGGGTAGAAGAAAGATATTTGGGTAAGTGTTTGCTTTGGATCCGTAAGTGTCTTATCATGTTTGTTTATCTTTCCACATAAATTATGTCGTTGGGTACATGACCCGTTAACATCAGGGTGGCTTTCCTAATTATGTATTGGTGCCTGGGACCAACTCACCTAGGGTTTATGCAGTATGACTTATTTTACTAGAGTAGAGTGTTTCCTACTTTTCAATTGGACTGAGAACTATGAGAAGTTATGTCAGTTTACTCGACAAAGCCATTCTCTAAAACTAGAGAGTTTTGAAAAGAAGGTTCGGAGGGGTGTAAAAGACAACCCGCGCATGCCATTATGTATGATAGTGCACGGCCAAGACTCGATTGGAAGATATGTGATGACAGTATATATAAAGCAGTAACAAACAAGGGTGTAGCAACAATATAGCAAAGTGAGCAGATAATTGAAAGGAGCGAATAAGGCATGTAAGCATGTAATTGCAATTTCGATCATAATCAAAGAAATGTACAAATAAATCTAGAAGCCAAATTAGTCTAAATCTGCTAAGTTTAGAACCTAAGTGTGTAACCCCAGCATAGTCGCCATGTTGTTGCACCCTATTTTGCACTAGTCAAGACATGATTCAACTTGTGGTTCCTCTGTTGTTCATAAAAGAGAGTCGCCACCTAATATTTAAAGGTATACTAGGGTACCTATTTAATTACTAAGTCATGTTCTTTATTAGTTTTCTAACCGGTGAGATTATGGGTAAGGGTTCTTGTTTTTCTAAGGGGAAAGTGTTAGGCACCCCTTAAAATCTACTTAAGGTAGCTCCATAGGATTTAGACTATGTTTGGGATCAATTATTTATAAAATACTTTGACTAGTGATAAGAAATATTGCTTACTGTATACCTAAGTATGATATTGATAGAAAGAATGTGGGGTCCTAAAGGTATATGAGTTTATGAAGAGGTTCATAAGATATATTGAAAGAGTCATTAAATCGGTATATAAGTGGTCTAGATTTTATAAGTTTATAAAAGTGATTGAGTTATGAAAATACTTTGATTTGGGGGATGGTTATTTACATAACTCTAAAAGGATGTTTTGCAAGAAAGTGAGCATAAAATTACCTCAAATTCGGAGGATTTTCAAAGAAGAGGTTATTTTGCCGAACATTCCTTAAAGGTGAAAGTTCTTGAAGTTTTGATTATTCTTTTGAAAATGAAGTTGAGATCTGATTTACCCTTTTGAAATAGAGCTGTTGTTTCGCTAAGTTCTTGATTTTAAAAATTTTTAAAGAAGAGAAAGGTGAGCGAAAAATAAAATAATTTGCGAGCAGATTATAATTAGTGAGTTAAGGATCTACTTCTAACTAATTTTCCTTTTAAATCCTATATTATTTAAGCCTTGCCTAAGTTTATATGATACTAAAGCATAAAAGAAAAGCATGTGATCTAATATATGAGTGTTATATACATTAAAAATAAAACAACAATAAAGACATAACAAATACAACTAACATTAACTTTAAACTAACAGAAACAATGAAGTGCACTAACGAGATAGTAAATAACTATAAAGAGTTGAGCGAAAGATGACTGGACTCTGTGATTGGGCCTCAAGAAGGTAGGCCCATCAGGAAAGAAACGCGAATACAGCTGACTTTGGGCTCCTCAACGAATGCAATAAGGCTGGAATTGGGCCTGAGTTCATCAAGAACTCAGAGGCCCAAACAGATGTACATGTTAAAAGAATGAGAAAGTCATTAGACACCTATTTAATATATTTAGTATATTCTAACTACAGATCATACTTTGATGTACATAACAAATACACAAATAAATAACTAAAGCAAGAATAAGATTAATATGGTAGAGGAAATTATATATTAATGTGATGGGTTTACTTAGCAAATAATTCATATTGGAAACCTTTTGTTATCATTAAACACTAAACCCTTAAAGAACTGGATGCGTCAAAGAATTAAGATCTAAGGAGGGAGCCCATCTTAAGGACGATGCTCCCTTTAGATCCCACGACACTTCAAAGTTCCCAAGGGACTCAAGGCCCAGGGCAATTCTTGTACCGGGGAGGGCAACCCAACCTAAAGTCGAATTCCGCTCCCAAACACCCTTAATGATTGACGACATATTTTTCTTATGGGTTTAAGTGCCAATGAGGCCCTTCCAATTCAAACTAAATACTAAAGTATTACCTACCACAAAATATATACTTTCCTCTTACTGAAAATAATACAAGGGAATACATATTACTTTGATACTTATTAAGGAACACATACAAAGTAAACCTAAAGGGGGGCTAACTTCATAATACATATAGATAAAAAAGAAGTTGCATAATCATATTGTTGCAGGAATGAATTATTAAGGAACAACATATTTAAACGGGTATTAATAGCATTACTTGGAACCTTAAAGATCATCATTTCAGATTCAAACCAACAGTCATGGTGAGCCATTGTTACACAGAGGTTATCAAGGTCATCAGGAATGGGATTAAACTCTCATCATGACTACAAATTCACAGGTTCAAACATGGCACCCCTAAGGTCCAAAGAGGGTCATACTTCTAACACTATTAGCAATTCAATGTGTTCATATAATATCAACAAATGGACTTCATAAGGTTTGAGAGTCAAGTTCAACTTCAGGTTAACAATAAGATAGAGGACTGAGCATAACTCAAGATAGAACATGGTGTTATAGAGTTAAGCAAAGATGCTTACAATATTTAATTAACTATACATAGGTAGGAGGAGTGAGATAGTGCCCTCATATAAGCAGGAGAACTTTGCACATTACATAACCAAATCAACATGTTGGTAAATAAAGGAGATGGAAAACATTTCATCAAAACAAGTTTAAACTCAAACATAAATCTAGTTCAACATACTAGCATGAAGTGATCATGCTTCAACTCCTAAAAGGGTCACTTGATTATAACATAGTGTCTAAGTCCTTTCTTCATGGCAGATAAGTTAATAATAGATGCATGCAAACTTTACAAAATCAACAGGGGCTCAAAAGATTAATGATAGGGATGTACTGCACAAGTTTTGAATTACACATGTATATGAAGATCTCAACTAATCATGGGGGCAAACAAACTTAGTTATGCAGCAATTACCAGTTGACTTTATCCAAACAAGATCATGACTTGCATGTGAAGGGGAAGATATCTTAACTTTAATAGAATATATATACAACAAAGATTCATGAGAATAAGACAGCGATGCAAATAAGACAACTTCTTATAAATGCATACAATAATTGAGTATGATCATGAGAAGATTATAATGAGAGCCCAGATATCACCCTCAAAGTTAGTAGATACAGATGTAGAGAAGGAAAGTATCTAATCACTTAAATTCTTTCACCTTAGCTTAGTGATATAGACTTGTTGAACTTTCTGATGTGTACCAGTTAAGATTACCGAATAATGAACTCGGTCATAAAAAATTTAGGATGCAGGGAGTGACATGCAGAAGTGAAGATCACAACAATATCATTAGTGAAGGGAAAACATGAACATGATTGGTTTAACAATGATAATAATCAAACAGAGTAAAGACCATAGTGGTAACTCAGAAACATTTTAACAAACACGGGCAGAAAGAAAAGTATTTAGACATTTTAAGTTCAAACTTAAGGTTAAGAAGCAGGGGACTATAAGTCATCTTAGTCCAGGTTATATTTCAGTCATAATTATCAGGTAGTAAACTCAGCTTCCAGAACTCTTAAAAATACAGAAGTGCAATAATATAGAGATGAGTTTATTGCAAGTCACTGAGAACTATGAGGTTTGTATTGAACATAAACATATAAGAATTTAGGCATGGAGGCTGTAGGAAAACTCAGAACAAAGATCAACAATTATCAATGACTTAATCGATTATCACTTTAGAGAATCATAACAGAACAAGCTGACCATAAAAGGTCGTCAAACTAACAAAACATAAATATCAAACATGTTAAACACATACAGAATAATTATAATCTACAGAACTTAACTCGACATATCTAAATTATTCAGAGAAGTGAACAAAAAGAAAAAGGGAGAGAAAGATGTTGACCTTCTTAAGGGAGGCAGACCAAACAAATTCTTTTTGTTGCTCAAGATCCCAGAACCTTCGAGCTTTAACCAGTAAAAGAACTCGACAAAAGAGAGGGAAAACAATAAGAGAGCTAAGACCTAATTTTCTTAGTGTTTTCTTTTTATGTGCTTAGTGTGTTCGTATCTGTGTATGTTCATTTTTGTTTTTTTCTAGAGCATTGAAGACCACTTTTTATAGTACCATTTAAGGCTTTAGGGTTTCAAATTTTAAATTAAGATAGTGGAGAGTGATGATGAGTTGATGATATGAGCAAATCGAAAGAAAATCAAGAGAAAGAGGGTGAATTCAATATTTAAGTTTACCTGAGTGGAGAACAGTCGATCGCTGAGGGAAAATGACTGATGGACAAATCCCAAAACCCAGAGGTCACTGCTCTGGGTACAAAATATTCATTATGAACTCTGAATCGTGCACATGCATGCTCCGATTTGGCAGAATAAGTGAGGGAACCAGATGAAATGAAAACTCATCAATTAGGTCTAGGGTTTCGAATTGGGGTTTTTGAATCTTAACAACGAGAACCGAAATCTGAGTTTACTGGCTTTATCTCCTAGGAACCAAGGAAGTAGATTTGCGTGTTGATTTGAAGGGACAATGGAATGGTGCTTCGATTTCAAGGAGCCAGGTCCTGGCATTTTTGATTTGGCGAACAAAAAAGGGAAAGTCAGCATGATTCGTGGATAATGAAGTAGGAGAGGATGATTTGATAGGGTTTCATGATCTTTCACAGATTTGTGCAAGGTTTGTTGATTGATTTGCTATGGCGATTTGAGAGAAAAGAAGACGAAAGAGGAAAGAAAGGCGGTTGGATATCAGAGAAATAATTTAGGGTTTTGAGAAAAAAAGGGTCGTCTCTAAGGTTAAAGTCAAGGGAAGGGATCTGGGTTGTTGGATCGTTTGATTAACGGCCTTGATAAATCGAGGTGTTACGCATTTAAGAGGATCAATTTCGGAAAAATACGGGGACCGTTGGATCTGTGTGATAATGTCTAATACTGGGTCGAGATTAAACTGAAAATAAGGATAATTTATAACCGTTGATGATTTGAATCAACGATTTAGATTGCTTGTGTTTGTTTTGTGAGTGGGATTAGAGAGTGACGTGGTGCGACCTGGTTGGTTCGCAAGGAGTGGCATGGATTATCAACTTGGAATGAGATGGGGTATTTGGACTGGGTCAGGTCCGGATTGGGCTGGTTTTGATTTAATGAATAGCCAATTCATTTTTAATGAAGGAATTGCACATGTAATCTTTTAGTTTTTAACCCTCTTAAAATTAATTTAAATAAGCTTAAACAATTTCAATTAAATGTGGTAAAATTATAATTACTATGTGTTACTAATTATTTTAATTAATTATCTATAAATAACACATATTTCGAATTATAGCACTAATTTCAAAATATTAACATAGTAACCTAATTCACTGGAAATTAAGGAGTATTTTTGTCAAATTATAAAACCTATGTAACATATATACAAAAGTTATTTTTATAATAGTAAATACATTTGTAATTACACAATATCAGTACTACATGATTAATTTTAAAACTAATACTTAATTAATTTATAAAATAGATATTCATTAATAGAAAATACTTTTAAAGTATTTATCGTAAATTGTTAAGCGTGAATAAATTAATTTTAAAAGGGGGTGTCAAAATTGGCCGTCAAAAGTCTAACGTTAATCAATAAGTTAAAGTAGAAATGGCATGGGGTAGCCACTTTTTAATGTGGTATTTAGTTTTTATCCCGCACTTCTAATGTTGGGCAAAAATAGCCACTACTCTATTAAAATTAATATGAAAAGACGGTTTTACCCTTTCTTCATGAGTGCTATAAATATTAAGGAAATAATGTCCTTAACTTCATGAGTGTTGTGTAAATATTAAGAACATTTAAGGATATTTTATCCTTAATATTTACACAACACTCATAAAGTTAAGGACATGATGTCCTAAAGTTTTACAACAGAAGGTACAAATACATGACACTTTGTCCTTAATATTTATACAACACTCATGAAGTTAAGGACACCATGTCTAGCACAGGAATATTTTCGTTTGGGCATGTAAAAGTTTATTAAAACACTGACTAAAGAGTAAATACATTTTAAACAGTGACTTAAGAGTAAATACAGCTCTAATTAGTGGCTAAATGTGCACTCCTCCTGAGTTAGATAGATATGCAATCCTCAATATAAATGAATCTTAATTCATAACATAAACAACCAAAGAAGCACTAAATATTAGTAGTAATTTATTTGTTTAACAAACCAATAGATGCCTTTAAAGAAAATTGAAAACCCCAGTTCTTTTCTGGCGGCGACAAATTGGAAAAAGTCTTTAATTAAAATCATTAAAGTTACAACTAACGAACTTCTCTCTTGACAGAAACGTTAAGCCGCAAGAACAGCGCCTAAATCAACAAATAACCAAATGAAAAGCTCTCTGGCAATATACATTTGTTTAAAGAAGGTTTCTCAATGATTTAACGTCATACATGCTCTTGATAATAATTGTTAGAATAAAACTTTAGATGAAAACCATCTTCCCAAAAACTATCATGCCAAAGAACAAAAAATAAATATGAAAGTGAACCTGAATCGAAAAAAACTGGTGAAATCCTTCAACTGGTGCGCTATGGTATTCCAAACCAAGACGTGTGTCTCTACCTCTTCCAGTAATGGGGAGATCAGAAAAGATAACTCTTTGTAGATCGTAACTTATTTATAGTTGCACATGTTTATGTAATTCTAATTTAGCTCATGTTAAATTATACTAATTTATATTCGGGTATCTACACATAAGTCCTCATATTTATGAGGTATTTTATAAACTCATTAAATTTAAACTTTAGTGGATTATTTTTAGTTTGGATCAACCTTTTAACGATAGTAATCAAGTTAATATCAATACATATGATATGGATACAGCGAATTGAGAAAACCAATGGTAGAGAAAATTTATAAGAGGACATAAGGACACAAATACCTAAAAGAAGAATAAGAAGCAGGAACGAAAAAGAGGAGATGCAATCTCACACAAACATACGACCATGAAAAAAAAACAGTCTCATATTCTTTCCCTTGCCATAAAACGGATAAAATTCACAAATAACTGCTTTTTATTTTATCTAATTAAAAAATAATCATTGTTATGGTGAATATCAAATTTCATAGGTGAATTTGTACACCTATTTTTCTATTTGTACATGTAAAAATTGAAATCTCATAACAGTTTCTATTTTTCGTTCAAAAGATTTTAAACGGTTGGGCTTTTTGTAAAAAGATAATCTTTATTTATTCCAAAAATAATAGATTCATTTACAATTATAGCATATTTCAAAGATTTTCTAAATAAAATCTGGTCCACAAATTAAGGAAGAAATTTTGATCCTTGTTAATTTATTCTCTCTCTCTCTCTCTCTCTCTCTCTCTCTCTCTCTCTCTCTCTCTCTCTCTCTCTCTCTCTTCTTTCAACGCTGCCCTCTAGGCTCTATCTCTTCTTCATGCATTCCTTATCTTTTGCCCTGATGAGCAGGTAGTTCTTGTTTATCTTTATTGTTGTTATTAGCATATTCTTAGTCAAGCTACAAAAAGTTTATTTTATTGGAAATGTGACAATCGAGTATGATGATTAAAGCAATAAATATAAGAATGAACTACAATGTTTCTCTTTGTCTGTTTCTTATTAGTTTTATAGCATCATTTTTTGTAAATAAATAAAAACAAATATAAGATCTAATATTATTATACTTTGTACAAATACCATTATATATCGGGTATACAACAAAAAAATTATACTGTGTATGTTGGTAGATGTACACATATTAACATAACACCGCAATTTAATTATTTCGTTCTTCCAATGATGGTTTCGTGTAGTTTCTGGGTTTTTCGTCGTGTTTGTTTAAGAAATAACTATTGTATCTGAAAGAATCTCTAGGGAGTAATTTATTCAAAAGTTACAAAATCCATCACTCCTAAGCGAGAAATTAGGGAGAGATTAGTTGGAGCGAACGTTATTCTTAGATAGGAAAAGAGATTTCTGCTACTGGATACAAATATTTTATTGCCATATTTGTTATTGAACTAATGGTTATAAGATGCTGTGAAAATTCTCAAAACCTTATGTACTTGTGAAAAATTCCCTATTTTCAGTTACATGGCTGAAAATGGGTGGGTG
>AWOL01S0056353.1:0-31169 GCA_000715115.1 Nicotiana otophora | reverse complement strand
GTTTGGGGCGGACTCTACTCCTCATTCGTGGAAGAATGATCCTAAGCGGGGAGGATGTAAGGCCCCTTAAAATTTCCCCAACGAATTTAAGGTTTTGTGGTGCCGAAGTAGACTAATGTGCATGAAGGTTGTAGACTAATGTGAGTCGAGAAGGTCTCCTTGAAGGCCGGGAGTGTTGTGAAAAGAAAATATTCTCACTTGTTTGTATTGCCAAATGGTTGTGGTTTGAAAGGTACTTTCTATGTGTTATTATTTAAATATGTACATTTCATGTCACGATAACACTGTGGATGTTANAGGTGTTTGGGGCGGACTCTACTCCTCATTCGTGGAAGAATGATCCTAAGCGGGGAGGATGTAAGGCCCCTTAAAATTTCCCCAACGAATTTAAGGTTTTGTGGTGCCGAAGTAGACTAATGTGCATGAAGGTTGTAGACTAATGTGAGTCGAGAAGGTCTCCTTGAAGGCCGGGAGTGTTGTGAAAAGAAAATATTCTCACTTGTTTGTATTGCCAAATGGTTGTGGTTTGAAAGGTACTTTCTATGTGTTATTATTTAAATATGTACATTTCATGTCACGATAACACTGTGGATGTTATAATGCCTGTGATGTTGAGATTAAATTTATTGATATATATTTTGATGCTTGCTTGAGTTGTGTATGTGTTGTTAGGTTCGTTTTTGTGATATTACGACAGGTGGATAGGCCAAATTACAGGGGAAACTCTTCCGAAAATTTTGACAGATTTGGGAGTTAGTCCAATTTTATGTCTTGATATGTTTGAAATAAGAGTTGAGTTATATCAGGTGTTTGGGGCGGACTCTACTCCTCATTCGAGGTCGAATGCTCCTAAGCGGGGGAGGATGTAAGGCACCTTAAAAATTCGCCAAAAAAGTTAAGGTTTTGTGGTGACGAACTAGACCAATGCGCAAGAAGGTTATAGACTAATGTGAGTCGAGAAGGTCACCTCGAAGGCCGAGAGTGTTGTGAAAAGATAATATTCTCACTTCTTTGTATAGCCAAATGGTTGTGGTTCGAAAGGTATTTTTTGTGTTATCATTTAAATATGTACAGTTCATGTCAGGATAACATTGTGGATGTTGTAATGCCTGTAATGTTGCGATTAGTGTTATTGATATATATTGTGATGCTTTCTTGAGTTGTGTATGTGTTGTTAGGTTGATTTTGGTGATTTTATGACAGATGGATAGGCCAAATTACAGGGGAAACTCTTCGGAAAATTTTGAAAGATTTGGGAGTTAGTCAAATTTTAGGTCTTGAAATGTTTGAAAGAAGAGTTGAGTTACGTCAGGTATTCGGGGCAGACTCTACTCCTCATTGGAGGTCGAATGATCCTAAGCGGGGGAGGATGTAAAGCACCTTACAATTGCGCAAAAAATTTTAAGGTTTTGTGGTGCCGAAGTAGACTAATGTGCACGAAGGTTATAGACTAATGTGTGTCGAGAAGGTCCCCTCGAAGGCCGAGAGTGTTGTGAAAAGAAAATATTCTCACTTGTTTGTATAGCTAAATGGTTGTGGTTGGAAAGGTACTTTCTATGTGTTATTATTTAAATATGTACAGTTCATGTAAGGATGACACTGTGGATGTTGTAATGCCTGTAATGTTGAGATTAGATTTATTGATATATATTGTGATGCTTTCTTGAGTTTTGTATGTGTTATTAGGTTGGTTTTGCTGATTTTACTTCAGGTGGATAGGCCAAATTACAGGGGAAACTCGTCGGAAAATTTATAAGATTTGGGAGTTAGTCAAATTTTAGGTCTTGATATGTTTGAAAGAAGAGTTAAGTTATGTTAGGTGTTTGGGGCGGACTCTACTCCTCATTCGTGGAAGAATGATCCTAAGCGGGGAGGATGTAAGGCACCTTACAATTTCGCCAATGAATTTAAGGTTGTGTGGTGCCGAAGTAGACTAATGTGGATGAAGGTTGTAGACTAATGTGAGTCGAGAAGGTCTCCTCGAAGGCCGAGAGTGTTGTGAAAAGAAAATATTCTCACTTGTTTGTATTGCCAAATGGTTGTGGTTCGAAAGGTACTTTTTATGTGTTATTATTTAAATATGTACATTTCATGTCACGATAACACTGTGGATGTTTTAATAACTGTGATGTTGAGATTAAATTTATTGATATATAGTTTGATGCTTTCTTGAGTTGTGTATGTGTTGTTAGGTTGGTGTTTCTGATATTACGACAGGTGGATAGGCCAAATTACAGGGGAAACGCTTCCGAAAATTTTGACAGATTTGGGAGTTAGTCCAATTTTAGGTCTTGATATGTTTGAAAGAAGAGTTGAGTTATATCAGGTGTTTGGGGCGGACTCTACTCCTCTTTTGAGGTCGAATGATCCTAAGCGGGGGAGGATGTAAGGCACCTTAAAATTTTGCTAAAACATTTAAGGTTTTGTGGTGCCGAACTAGACTAATGTACACGAAGGTTATAGACTAATGTGAGTCGAGAAGGTCACCTCGAAGGCCGAGAGTGTTGTGAAAAGATAATATTCTCACTTATTTGTATAGCCAAATGGTTGTGGTTCGTAAGGTATTTTCTATGCGTTATCATTTAAATATGTACAATTCATGTCAAGATAACATTGTGGATGTTGTAATGCCTGTAATGTTGCGATTAGTGTTATTGATATATATTGTGATGCTTTCTTGAGTCGTGTATGTGTTGTTAGGTTGATTTTGGTGATTTTATGACAGATGGATAGGCCAAATTACAGGGGAAACTCTTCCGAAAATTTTTAAAGATTTAGGAGTTAGTAAAATTTTAGGTCTTGATATGTTTGAAAGAAGAGTTGAGTTAAGTTAGGTGTTTGGGGCGGACACTACTCCTCATTCGAGGACGAATGATCCTAAGTGTGGGAGGATGTAAGGCCCCTTAAAATTTGCCAACGAATTTAAGGTTTTGTGGTGCCGAAGTAGACTAATGTGCACGAAGGTTATAGACTAATGTGAGTCGAGAAGGTTTCCTCGAAGGCCGAGAGTGTTGTGGAAAAACAATATTATCACTTGTTTGTATATCCAAATGGTTTTGGTTCGAAAGGTAGTTTCTACGTGTTATTATTTAAATATGTACAGTTCATGTCAGGATAACACTGTGGATGTTGTAATGCCTGTAATGTTGAGATTAAATTTTTTGATATATATTTTGATGCTTTCTGGAGTTGTGTATGTGTTGTTAGGTTGTTTTTGGTGATTTTACGACTGGTGCATAGACCAAATTACAGGGGAAACTCTTCCGAAATTTTTAAAAGATTTGGGAGTTATTCAAACTTTAGGTCTTGATATGTTTGAAAGAAGAGTTGAGTTATGACAGGTGTTTGGGGGGGACTCTACTCCTCATTCTATGTCGAATGATCCTAAGCGGTGGAGGATGTAAGGCACCTTAAAATTTCGCCAACAACTTTAAGGTTTTGTGGCACCGAAGTAGACTAATGTGCATGAAGGTTGTAGACTAATGTGAGTCGAGAAGGTCACCTCGAAGGCCGAGAGTGTTGTGGAAAGACAATATTCTCATTTGTTTATATTGCCAAATGGTTTTGGTTAGAAAGGTTCTTTCTATGTGTTATTATTTAAATATGTACAGTTCATATAAGGATATAACTGTGGATGATGTAATGTCTGTAATGTTAAGATTAGTATTATTGATATATACTGTGATGCATTCTTGAGTTGTGTATGTGTTGTTAGGTTGGTTTTTTTGATTTTACGATAGGTGGATAGGCCAAATTACAAGGAAAACACTTCCGAAAATCTTGAAAGATTTGGGAGTTAGTCAAATATTAGGTCTTGATATTTTTGAAAGAAGAGTTGAGTTATGTTAGGTGTTTGGGTCGGACTCTACTCCTCATTCGAGGACGAATGATCCTAAGCGGGGGAGGATGTAAGGCCCCTTAACAATTTCGCCAACAAATTTAAGGTTTGGTGGTGCCGAAGTAGACTAATGTGCACGAAGGTTGTAGACTAATGTGAGTCGAGAAGGTGACCTCGAAGGCCGAGAGTGTTGTGGAAAGAAAATATTCTCACTTGGTAGTATAGCTAAATAATTGTGGTTCGAAAGGTACTATCTATGTGTTATGATTTAAATATATACAGTTCATGTCATGATACCACTGTGGATGATATAATATCTGTAATGTTAATATTAGTATTATTGATATATATTGTGATGCTTGCTTGAGTTGTGTATGTGTTGTTAGGTTGATATTGGTGATTTTACGACAGATGGATAGGCCAAATTACCGGGGAAACTCTTCCGAAAATTTTGAAAGATTTCGGTGTTAGTCAAATTTTAGGTCTTGATATGTTTGAAAGAAGACTTGAGTTATGTCAGGTAGTTGGGGTGGACTCTACTCCTCATTCGAGGTCGAGTGATCCTAAGCGGGGGAGGATGTAAGGCACCTTAAAATTTCGCCAATAAATTTAAGGTTTTGTGCTGACGAAGTAGACTAATGTGCACGAAGGTTGTAGACTAATGTGAGTCGAGAAGGTCACCTCGAAGGCCTAGAGAGTATTGAAAAGAAAATATTCTCTTTTGTTTGTATAGCCAAATGATTGTGGTTCGAAAGGTACTTTCTATGTGTTATTATTTAAATATGTACAGTTCATGTCAGGATACCACTGTGGATGATGTAATGTCTGTAATGTTATGATTAGTATTATTGATATATATATTGTGATGCTTTCTCGAGTTGTGTATATGTTGTTAGGTTGATATTGGTGATTTTATGACAGATGGATATGCCAAATTAAAGGGGAAACACATAACTCAAGTTTGAAAGATTTGGGAGTTAGTCAAATTTTAGGTCTTGATATGTTTGAAACAAGAGTTGAGTTATGTTAGGTGTTTGGGGCGGACTCTAATCCTGATTTAAGGTCGAATGATCCTAAGCGGGGGAGGATGTAAGGCACCTTAAAATTTTGCCAATAAATTCAAGGTTTTGGGGTGACCAAGTAGACTAATGTGCGTGATGGTTGTAGACTAATGTGAGTCGAGAAGGTAACCTTGAAGGCCGATAGTGTTGTGAAAAGAAAATATTCTCACTTGTTTGTATAGCCAAATGGTTGTGGTTCGAAAGGTACTTTCTATGTGTTATTACTTCAATATATACAGTTCATATCAGGATACCAATGTGGATGATGTAATGTCTGTAATGTTAATATTTTAGTATTATTGATATATATTGTGTTGCTTTCTTGAGTTGTGTATGTGTTGTTAGGTCGATATTGGTGATTTTACGATAGATGGATAGGCCAAATTAAAGGGGAAACTCTTCCCAAAATTTTGAAAGATTGGGGAGTTAGTAGAATTTTAAGTCTTGATATGTTTGAAATAAGAGTTGAGTTATGTTAAGTGTTTGGGCCGGACTCTACTCCTCATTCGATGTCGACTGATCCTAAGTGGGGGAGAATGTAAGGCACCTTAAATTGCGCCAATAAATTTAAGGTTTTGTGGTGACGAAGTAGACTAATGTGCATGAAGGTTGTAGACTAATGTGAGTCGAGAAGGTCACCTCAAAGGCCGAGTGTGTTGTGCAAAGAAAGTATTCTCACTTGTTTGTATAGCCAAATGGTTGTGGTTCGAAAGGTTCTTTCTATGTGTTATTATTTAAATATGTACAGTTCATATCAAGATACCAATGTGGATGCTGTAATGTCTGTAATGTTAAGATTAGTATTATTGATATATACTGTGATGCTTTCTTAAGTTGTGTATGTGTTGTTAGGTCGATATTGGTGATTTTACGATAGATGGATAGGCCAAATTAAAGGGGAAACGCTTCCGAAAAGTTTGAAAGATTTGGGAGTTAGTCAAATTTTAGGTCTTGATATGTTTAAAAGAAGAGTTGAGTTATGTTAGGTGTTTGGGGCGGACTCTACTCCTTATTCGAGGTCGAATGATCCTAAGCGGGGGAGGATGTAAGGCACCTTAAAATTTCTCCAATAAATTTAAGGTTTTGTGGTGCCGAAGTAGACTAATGTGCGTGATGGTTGTAGACTAATGTGAGTCGAGAAGGTAACCTCGAAGGCCAAGAGTGTTGTGAAAAGAAAATATTCTCACTTGTTTGTATAGCCAAATGGTTGTGGTCCGGAAGGTACTTTCTATGTGTTATTATTTAAATATGTACCGTTCGTGTCCGGATAATACTGTGGATGATGTAATGTCTGTAATGTTAAGATTAGTATTATTGATATATATTGTGATGCTTTCTTGAGTTGTGTATGTGTTGTAAGGTTGATATTGATGATTTTACGACAAATGGATAGGCTAAATTAAACGGGAAACTCTTCCAAAAATTTTGAAAGATTTTTGGAGTTAGTCAAATATTAGATCTTGATATTTTTGAAACAAGAGTTGAGTTATGTTACGTGTTTGGGGCGGACTCTACTCCTCATTCGAGGACGAATGATCCTAAGCGGGGGAGGATGTAAGGCCCCTTAAAATTTTGCCAACTAATTTAAGTTGTTGTGGTGCCGAAGTAGACTAATGTGCCCGAAAGTTGTAGACTAATGTAAGTCGAGAAGGTCACCTCGAAGGCCGAGAGTGTTGTGGAAAGTAAATATTCTCACTTGTTTGTATATCCAAATGGTTGTGGTTCGAAAGGTACTTTCTATGTGTTATGAATTAAATATATACAGTTCATGTCAGGATACCACTGTGGATGATGTAATGTCTGTAATGTTAAGATTAGTATGATTGATATATATTGTGATGCTTTCTTGAGTTGTGTATGTGTTGTTAGGTTGGTTTTGGTGATTTTACGATAGGTGGATAAGCCAAATTACAGGGGAAACTCTTCCAAAATTTTTGAAAGATTTGGGAGTTATTCAAATTTTATGTCTTGATATTTTTGCAAGAAGAGTTGAGTTATGTTAGGTGTTTGGGGCGGACTCTACTCCCCATTCGAGGACGAATGATCCTTAGCGGGGCAGGATGTTAGGCCCCTTAAAATTTTGCCAACAAATTTAAGGTTTTGTGATGCCGAAGTAGACTAATGTGCACGAAGGTTGTAATCTAATGTGAGTCGAGAAGGTCACCTCGAAGGCCGAGAGTGTTGTGGAAAGAAAATATTCTCACTTGTTTGTATATCCAAATGGTTGTGGTTCGAAAGGTACTTTCTATGTGTTATGATTTAAATATATACAGTTCATGTCAGGATACCACTGTGGATGATGTAATGTCTGTAATGTTAAGATTAGTTTTATTGATATATATTGTGATGCTTTCTTGAGTTATGTATGTGTTGTTAGGTTGGTTTCGGTGATTTTACGACAGGTGGATAGGCCAAATTATAGGGGAAACTCTTCCGAAAATTTTGAAAGATTTGGGAGTTAGTCAAATTTTAGTTCTTGATATGTTTGAAAGAAGGGTTTAGTTATGGCAGGTGTTTGGGGCGGACTCTACTTCTCATTCGAGGACGAATGATCCTAAGCGGGGGAGGATGTAAGGCTCCTTAAGATTTTGCCAACAAATTTAAGGTTTTGTGGTGTCGAAGTAGACTAATGTGCACGAAGGTTGTAGATTAGTGTGAGTCGAGAAGGTCACCTCGAATGCAGAGAGTGTAGTGGAAAGAAAATATTCTCACTTGTTTGTATAGCCAAATGTTTGTGGTTGGAAAGGTACTTTTTATATGTTATGATTTAAATATATATAATTCATGTCAGGATACCACTGTGGATGATGTAATGTCTGTAATGTTAAGATTAGTGTTATTGATATATATTGTGATGCTTTCTTGAGTTGTGTATGTGTTGTTAGGTTGGTTTTTGTGATTTTACGATAGGTGGATAGGCCAAATTACAGGGGAAACTCTTCCGAAATTTTTGAAAGATTTGGGAGTTAGTCAAATTTTAGGTCTTGATATTTTTGAAAGAAGAGTTGAGTTATGTTAGGTGTTTGGGGCGGACTCTACTCCTCATTCGACGACGAATGATCTTAAGTGTGGGAGGATGTAAGGCCCCTTAAAATTTTGCCAACAAATTTAAGGTTTTATGGTGCCGAAGTTGACTAATGTGCCCGAAGGTTATTGCCTAATGTGAGTCGAGAAGGTCACCTCGAAGGCCGATTGTGTTGTAAAAAGTAAATATTCTCACTTGTTTGTATAGCCAAATGGTTGTGATTCGAAAGGTACTTTCTATGTGTTATGATTTAAATATATATAGTTCATGTCAGGATACCACTGTGGATGATGTAATGTCTGTAATGTTATGATTAGTTTTATTGATATATATTGTGATGCTTTCTTGAGTTGTGTATGTGTTGTTAGGTTGGTTTTGGTGATTTTACGACATGTGGGTAGGCCAATTTACAGGGGAAACTCTTCCGAATATTTTGAAAGATTTGGGAGTTAATCAAATTTTAGATCTTGATATGTTTGAAAGAAGAGTTTAGTTATGTCAGGTGTTTGGGGCGGACTCTACTTCTCATTCGAGGACGAATGATCCTAAGCGGGGGAGGATGTAAGGCCACTTAATATTTTGCCAACAAATTTAAGGTTTTGTGGTGCCGAAGTAGACTAATGTGCACGAAGGTTGTAGATTAGTGTGAGTCGAGAAGGTCACCTCGAATGCCGAGAGTGTTGTGGAAAGACAATATTCTCACTTGTTTGTATAGAAAAATGGTTGTGGTTCAAAAGTTATTTTCTATGTGTTATGATTTAAATATGTACATTTCATGTCAGGATACTACTATGGATGATGTAATGTCTGTAATGTTAATATTAATTTTATTGATATATATTGTGATGCTTTCTTGAGTTGTGTATGTGTGTTTAGGTTGGTTTTATTGATTTTACGATAGGTGGATAGTCCCAATTACAGGGGAAACGTTTCCGAAAACATTGAAAGATTTGGGAGTTAGTCAAATTTTAGGTCTTGATATTTTAGAAAGAAGAGTTGAGTTATGTTAGGTGTTTGGGGCGGACTCTACTCCTCATTCTAGGACGAATGATCCTAAGCGGGGGAGGATGTTAGGCCCCTCAAAATTTCGACATCAAATTTAAGGTTTTGTGGTGCCGAAGTAGACTAATGTGCACGAAGGTTGTAGACTAATATGAGTCGAGAAGGTCACCTCGAAGGCCGAGAGTGTTGTGGAAAGAAAATATTCTCACTTGTTTGTATATCCAACTGGTTGTGGTTTGAAAGGTACTTTCTATGTGTTATGATTTAAATATATACAGTTCATGTCAGGATACCATTGTGGATTATGTAATGTCTGTTATGTTAAGATTAGTATTATTGATATATATTGTCATGTTTTCTTGAGTTATGTATGTGTTGTTAGGTTCATTTTAATTATTTTATGACAGATGGATAGGTCAAATTACAGAGGAAACTTGAGGACGAATGATCCTAAGTGGGGGAGGATGTAAGGCCGCTTAAAATTTCGCCAACGAATTTAAGGTTTAGTGGTGCCGCAGTAGACTAATGTGCACCAAGGTCGTAGACTAATGTGAGTCGAGAAGGTCACCTCGAAGGCCGAGAGTGTTGTGAAAATAACATATTCTCACTTGTTTGTATAGCCAAATGATTGTGGTTCGAAAGGTACTTTCTATGTGTTATTATTTAAATAAGTACAGTTCATGTTAGGATAACAATGTGGATGTTGAAATGCCTGTAATGTTGAGATAAGTGTTATTGATATATATTGTGATGCTTTGTTGAGTTCTGTATGTGTTGTTTGGTTGGTTTTGGTTATTTTACGATAAGTGGATGGGACAAACTATAGGGGAAACTCTTCCAAAAATTTTGAAAGAATTGGGAGTTTGTCAAATTTTAGGTCTTGATATGAAAGAAGAGTTGAGTTATGTTCGGTGTTTGGGGCGGACTCTAGTCATCATTCGAGGACGAATGAAACTTAGCGGGGGAGGATTTAAGGCCCCTTAAAATTTCGCCAACAAATTTATGGTATTGTGGTGCCGAAGTAGGATAATGTGCGCAAAGGCTGTAGACTAATGTGAGTCGAGAAGGTCACCTCGAAGGCCAAGAGTGTTGTGAAAAGAAAATATTCTCACTTGTTTGTATAGCCAAATGGTTGTGGTTCGAAAGGTGCTTTCTATGTGTTATTATTTAAATATGTATAGTTCATGTCAAGATACAACTATGGGTGATGTAATGTCTGTAATGTTAAGATTAGTTTTATTGAGATATATTGTGATGCTTTCTTGAGTTGTGTATGTGTTGTTAGATTGGTTTTGGTGATTTTACGACAGGTGGATAGGCCAAATTACAGGGGAAACTCTTCCGAAAATTTTGAAAGATTTGGGAGTTTGTCAATTTTTAGGTCATGATATGATTGAAAGAAGAGTTGAGTTATGTTAGGTGTTTGGGGAGGACACTACTCCTCATTTGAGGACGGATGATCCAAAGCGGGGGAGGATGTAAGGCCCCTTAAAATTTCTCCAACGAATTTAAGGTTTTTTGGTGCCGAAGTAGATTAATGAGCACGAAGGATGTAGACTAATATGAGTCGAGAAGGTAACCTCGAAGGCCGAGAGTGTTGTTGAAAGAATATATTCTTATTTGTTTGTATAGCCAAATGGTTGTGGTTCCAAAGGTAGTTTCTATGTGTCATGATTTAAATATGAACATTTCATGTGAGGATACCACTGTGGATGATGTAATGCCTGTAATGTTAAGATAAATATTATTGAGATATATTGTGATGCTTTCTTGATTTGTGTATATGTTGTTAGGTTGGCTTTGGTGATTTTACGATATGTGGATAGGCCAAATTACAGAGGAAACGCTTCCGAAAATTTTGAAAGATTTGGGAGTTAGTCAAATTTTTCGTCTTGATATGTTTGAAAGAAGAGTTGAGTTATGTTAGGTGTTTGGGGCGGACTCGACTCCTCATTCGAGGACGAATGATTCTAAGCGGGGGAGGATGTAAGGCCCCTTACAATTTTGCCACAAATTTAAGGTTTTGTGGTGCCGAAGTAAACTAATGTGCACGAATGTTGTAGACATTGAGTGTCGAGATGGTCACCTCGAAGGCCGAGAGTGTTGTGGAAAGCAAATATTCTCACTTGTTTGTACAGCCAACTGGTTGTGGTTCGAAAGGTAGTTTCTATGTGTTATGAGTTAAATATATACAGTTTATGTCAGGATACCACTGTGGATGATGTAATGTCTTTAATGTTAAGATTAGTATTATTGATATATATTGTGATGCTTTCTTGAGTTGTTTATATGTTGTTAGGTTGATTTTGGTGATTTTATGATAGATGGATAGGCCAAATTAAAAGGGAAACGCTTCCGACAATTTTGAAAGATTTGGTAGTTAGTCAAATTTTAAGTCTTGATATGTTTGAAAGAAGAGTTGAGTTAAGTTAGGTGTTTGGGGCAGACACTACTCCTCAATTAAGGACGAATGATCCTAAGCGGGGGAGGATGTAAGGCCCCTTAAAATTTCGCCAACGAATTTAAGGTTTTATGGTGCCGAAGTAGACTAATGTGCACGAATGTTGTAGACTAATGTGAGTAGAGATGGTTACCTCGAAAGCCGAGAGTGTTGTGGAAAGAAAATATTCTCACGTGTTTGTATAGAGAAATGGTTGTGGTTCGAAAGGTACTTTCTATGTGTTATTATTTTAATATGTATAGTTCATGTCAGGATAACACTGTGAATGTTGTAATGCGTGTAATGTTGAAATTAATATTACTGATATATATTGTGATACTTTCTTGAGTTATGTATGTGTTGTGAGGTTGGTTTTGGTCATTTGTCGATAGGAGGATAGGCCAAATTACATGGGAAACTCTTCCAAAAATTTTGAAAGATTTGGGAGTTAGTAAAATTTTAGGTCTTGATATGTTTGAAAGAAGAGTTGAGTTAAGTTAGGTGTTTGGGGCGGACGCTACTCCTCATTCGATGACGAATGATCCTAAGCGGAGGAGGATATAAGGAACTTTAAAATTGCGCCAACAAATTTAAGGTTTTGTGGTGCCGAAGTAGACTAATGTGCATGAAGGTTGTAGACTAATGTGTGTCGAGAAGGTCACCTCAAAGTCCGAGAGTCTTATGGATAGGAATTATTCTCACTTGTTTTTATAGACAAATGGTTGTGGTTCGAAAGGTACTTTCTATGTGTTATTATTTAAATATGTACAATTCATGTCAGGATAACACTGTGGATGTTGTAATGCCTCTAATGTTGAGATTAGTGTTATCTATAAATATTGTGATGGTTTCTTGAGTTGTGTATGTGTTGTTAGGTTGGTTTTGGTTATTTTACGATAGGTGGATAGGCCAAATTACTGGGGAAACTTTTCCGAAAATTTTGCAATATTTGGGCGTTTGTCAAATTTTAAGTCTTGATATGTTTGAAAGAAGAGTTGAGTTAAGTTAGGTGTTTCGGGCAGACTCTACTCCTCACTTGAGGACGAATGATCCTAAGGGGGGAGGATGTAAGGCCCCTTAAAATTTCGCTAACGAATTTAAGGATTTGTGGTGCCGAAGTAGACTAATATGCACGAATGTTGTAGACTAATGTGAGTAGAGATGGTTACCTCGAAGGCCGAGAATGTTGTGGAAAGAATATATTCTCACGTGTTTGTATAGCGAAATGGTTGTGGTGCGAAAGGTACTTTCTATGTGTTATTATTTAAATATGTATAGTTCATGTCAGGATAACACTGTGAATGTTGTAATACCTGTAATGATGAAATTAGTGTTATTGATATATATTGTGATGCTTTCTTGAGTTGTGTATGTGTTGTTAGGTTGGTTTTGCTGATTTTACGATAGGAGGATAGGCCAAATTACATGGGAAAGTCTTCCAAAAATTTTGAAAGATTTAGGAGTTAGTCAAATTTTAAGTCTTGATATGTTTGAAAGAAGAGTTGAGTTAAGTTAGGTATTTGGGGCGAGCACTGCTCCTCATTCGACGACGAATGATCCTAAGTGGGGGAGGATGTAAGGACCCTTAAAATTTCCCCAACAAATTTAAGGTTTTGTGGTGCCGAAGTTGACCAGTGTGCACGAAGGTTGTAGACTAATATGTGTCGAGAAGGTCACCTCAAAGTTCGAGAGTGTTATGGAAAGAAATTATTCTCACTTGTTTGTATAGCCAAATGGTTGTGGTTCGAAAGGTACTTTCTATCTATTATTGTTTAAATATGTACAATTCATGTCATGATAACACTGTGGATGTTATAATGCCTCTAATGTTGAGATTAGTGTTATTGATATATATTGGGATTCTTTCTTGAGTTCTGTATGTGTTATTAGGTTGGTTTTGGTTATTTTACGATAGGTGGATAGGCCAAATTACAGGGGAAACTCTTTCGAATATGTTGAAAGATTTGGGAGTTTTTTCAAATTTTAGTTCTTGATATGTTTGAAAGAAGAGTTGAGTTATGTTAGGTGTTTGGGGCGGATTCTAGTCATCATTGGAAGACGAATGATCCTAAGCGGGGGAGGATGTAAGGCCCTTTAAAATTTTGCCAACAAATTTAAGGTTTTGGGGCGCCGAAGTAGACTAATGTACATGAAGGTTGTAGACTAGTGTGAGTCGAGAAGGTCTCCTCGAAGGCCAAGAGTGTTGTGGAAAAAAATATTCTCACTTGTTTGTATAGCCAACTAGTTGTGGTTTGAAAGGTAGTTTCTATGTGTTATGATTTAAATATATATACATTTCATGTCAGGATACTACTTTGGATGATGTAATGTCTGTAATGTTAAGATTAGTATTATTGATATATACTGTGATGCATTCTTGAGTTGTGTATGTGTTGTTAGGTTGGTTTTTTTGATTTTACGATAGGTGGATAGGCCAAATTACAAGGAAAACACTTCCGAAAATCTTGAAAGATTTGGGAGTTAGTCAAATATTAGGTCTTGATATGTTTGAAAGAAGAGTTGAGTTAAGTTAGGTGTTTGGGGCGGACACTACTCCTCATTCGACGACGAATGATCGTAAGCGGGGGAGGATGTAAGGACCCTTAAAATTTTGCCAACAAATTTAAGGTTTTGTGATGCCGAAGTTGACTAATGTGCACGAAGGTTGTAGACTAATGTGTGTCGAGAAGGTCACCTCAAAGTCCGAGAGTGTTATGGAAAGAAATTATTCTCACTTGTTTGTATAGCCAAATGATTGTGGTTCGAAAGGTACTTTCTATGTGTTATTATTTAAATATGTACAATTCATGTCAGGATACCACTTTGGATGATGTAATGTTTGTAATGTTAATATTAATATTATTGATATATATTGTGATGCTTTCTTGAGTTGTGTATGTGTTGTTAGGTTGGGTTTGGTGATTTTACGATAGGTGGATAAGCCAAGTTACAGGGGAAACTCTTCTGAAATTTTTGAAAGATTTGGAAGTTAGTCAAATTTTAGGTCTTGATATTTTTGAAAGAAGTGTTAAGTTATGTTAGGTGTTTAGGGCGTACTCTACTCCTCATTCGAGGACGAATGATCCTAAGCGGGGGAGGATTTAAGGCCCCTTAAAAAAATTTCAACAAATTTAATGTTTTGTGGTACCGAAGTAGACTAATGTGCACGAAGGTCGTAGACTAATGTGAGTCGAGAAGGTCACATTCAAGGCTGAGAGTGTTGTGGAAAGAAAATATTATCACTTGTTTGTATAGCCAAATGGTTGTGGTTCGAAAGGTACTATCTATGTGTTATTATTTAAATTAATACAGTTCATGTCAGGATACCACTGTGGATGATGTAATGTATGTAATACTAAGATTAGTATTACTGATATATATTGTGATGGTTTCTTGAGTTGTGTATGTGTTGTTAGGTCGATTTTGGTGATTTTATGACAGATCGATAGGCCAAATTACAGGGGAAACTCTTCCGAAAATTTTAAAAGATTTTGGAGTTAGTCAAATTTTAATTCTTGATATGTTTGAAAGAAGAGTTGAGTTAAGTTAGGTGTTTGGGGCAGACTCTACTCCTCACTTGAGAACGAAGGATCCTAGGCGGGGGAGGATGTAAGGCCCCTTAAAATTTCGCTAATGAATGTAAGGTTTTGTGGTGCCGAAGTAGACTAATAGGCACGAATGTTATTGACTAATGTGAGTAGATATGGTTACCTCGAAGGCCGAGAATGTTGTTGAAAGAATATATTCTCACGTGTTTATATAGCGAAATGGTTGTGGTTCGAAAGGTACTTTCTATGTGTTATTATTTAAATATGTATAGTTCATGTCAGGGTAACACTGTGAATTTTGTAATACCTGTAATGTTGAAATTAGTGTTATTGATATATATTGTGATGCTTTCTTGAGTTGTGTATGTGTTGTTCGGTTGGTTTTGGTGATTTTACGATAGGAGGATAGGCCAAATTACATTGGAAATTCTTCCAAACATTTTGAAAGATTTGGGCGTTAGTCAAATTTTAGGTCTTGATATGTTTGAAAGAAGAGTTGAGTTAAGTTAGGTGTTTGGGGCGGACACTGCTCCTCATTCGACGACTAATGATCCTAAGTGGGGGAGGATGTAAGGACCCTTAAAATTTCCCCAACAAATTTACGGTTTTGTGGTGCCGAAGTTGACTAGTGTGCACGAATGTTGTAGATTAATATGTGTCGAGAAGGTCACCTCAAAGTCCGAGAGTGTTATGGAAAGAAATTATTCTCACTTGTTTGTATAGCCAAATGGTTGTGGTTCGAAAGGTACTTTCTATGTGTTATTGTTTAAATATGTACAATTCATGTCATGATAACACTGTGGATGTTATAATGCCTCTAATGTTGAGATTAGTGTTATTGATATATATTGGGATTCTTTCTTGAGTTCTGTATGTGTTGTTAGGTTGGTTTTGGTTATTTTACGATAGGTGGATAGCCCAAATTACAGGGGAAACTCTTTCGAATATGTTGAAAGATTTGGGAGTTTGTCAAATTTTAGTTCTTGATATGTTTGAAAGAAGAGTTAAGTTATGTTAGGTGTTTGGGGCGGATTCTAGTCATCATTGGAAGACGAATGATCCTAAGCGGGGGAGGATGTAAGGCCATTTAAAATTTTGCCAACAAATTTAAGGTTTTGTGGCGCCGAAGTAGACTAATGTACATGAAGGTTGTAGACTAGTGTGAGTCGAGAAGGTCACCTCGAAGGCCAAGAGTGTTGTGGAAAAAAATATTCTCACTTGTTTGTATAGCCAACTAGTTGTGGTTTGAAAGGTAGTTTCTATGTGCTATGATTTAAATATATACATTTCATGTCAGGATACTACTGTGGATGATGTAATGTCTGTAATGTTAAGATTAATATTATTGATATATATTGTGATGCTTTCTTGAGTTGTGTATGTGTTGTTAGGTTGGTTTTGGTGATTGTATGACAGATGGATAGGCCAAATTATAAGGGAAACTCTTCCAAAAATTTTGAAAGATTTGGGAGTTAGTCAAATTTTAGGTCTTGATATGTTTGAAAGAAGAGTTGAGTTAAGTTAGGTGTTTGGGGCGGACACTACTCCTCATTCGACGACGAATGATCGTAAGCGGGGGAGGATGTAAGGACCCTTAAAATTTTGCCAACAAATTTAAGGTTTTGTGATGCCGAAGTTGACTAATGTGCACGAAGGTTGTAGACTAATGTATGTCGAGAAGGTCACCTCAAAGTCCGAGAGTGTTATGGAAAGATATTATTCTCACCTGTTTGTATAGCCAAATGGTTGTGGTTCGAAAGGTACTTTCTATGTGTTATTATTTAAATATGTACAATTCAGATCAAGATAACACTGTGGATGTAGTAATGCCTCTAATGTTGAGATTAGTGTTATTGATATATATTGGGATGAATTTTTGAGTTCTGTATGTGTTGTTAGCTTTGTTTTGGTTATTCTACGATAGGTGGATAGGCCAAATTACAGGGGAAATGCTTCCAAATATTTTGAAAGATTTGGGAGTTTGTCAAATTGTACTTCTTGATATGTTTGAAAGAAGAGTTGAGTAATGTTAGGTGTTTGGGGCGGACTCTAGTCATCATTCGAGGACGAATGATCCTAAGCGAGGGAGGATGTAAGGCCCCTTAAAATTTTGCAAACAAATTTAAGGTTTTGTGGCGCCGAAGTAGACTAATGTGCACGAAGGTTTTAGACTAATGTGAGTCGAGAAGGTTAACTCGAAGGCCAAGAGTATTGTGGAAAAACATATTCTCACTTGTTTGTATAGCCAACTGGTTGTGGTTTGAAAGGTAGTTTCTATGTGTTATGATTTAAATATATACAGTTCATGTCAGGATACCACTGTGGATGATGTAATGTCTGTAATGTTAAGATTAGTATTATTGATATATATTGTGATGCTCTTTTGAGTTGTGTATGTGTTGTTAGGTTGGTTTTGGTGATATTACGATAGGTGGATAGGCCAAATTACAGGGGAAACTCTACCGAAATTTTTGAAAGATTTGGGAGTTAGTCAAATTTTAGGTCTTGATATTTTTGAAAGAAGAGTTGAGTTATGTTAGCTGTTTGGGGCATACTCTACTCCTCATTCGAGGACGAATGATCCTAAGCGGGGGAGGATGTAAGGCCCCTTAAAATTTCGCCAACAAATTTAAGGTTTTGTGGTGCCGAAGTAGACTAATGTGCACGAAGGTTGTAGACTAATGTGAGACGAGAAGGTCATCTCAAAGGCCGGGAGTGTTGTGGAAATAAAATATTATCACTTGTATGTATAGCCAAATGGTTGTGGTTCGAAAGGTACTTTCTATGTGTTATTATTTAAATTTATACAGTTCATGTCAGGATACCACTGTGGATGATGTAATGTCTGTAATGTTAAGATTAGTATTATTGATATATATTGTGATGCTTTCTCGAGTTGTGTATGCGTTGTTAGGTTGATTTTGGTGATTTTATGACAAATGGATAGGCCAAATTACAGGGGAAATTCTTCCAAATATTTTGAAAGATTTTGGAGTTTGTCAAATTTTACTTCATGATATGTTTGAAAGAAGAGTTGAGTAATGTTAGGTTTTTGGGGCGGACTCTAGTCATCATTCGAGGACGAATGATCCTAAGCGGGGGAGGATGTAAGGCCCCTTAAAATTTTGCCAACAAATTTAAGGTTTTGTGGCGCCGAAGTAGACTAATGTGCACGAAGGTTGTAGACTAATGTGAGTCGAGAAGGTCAACTCGAAGGCCAAGAGTATTGTGGAAAAACATATTCTCACTTGTTTGTATAGCCAACTGGTTGTGGTTTGAAAGGTAGTTTCTATGTGTTATAATTTAAATATATACATTTCATATCAGGATACCACTTTGGATGATGTAATATCTGTAATGTTAAGATTAATATTATTGATATATATTGTGATGCTCTTTTAAGTTGTGTATGTGTTGTTAGGTTGGTTTTGGTGTTATTACGATAGGTGGATAGGCCAAATTAAAGGGAAAACTCTTTCGAAATTTTTGAAAGATTTGGGAGTTAGTCAAATTTTAGGTCTTGATATTTGTGAAAGAAGAGTTGAGTTATGTTAGGTGTTTGGGGCATACTCTACTCCTCATTTGAGGACGAATGATCCTAAGCGGGGGAGGATGTAAGGCCCCTTAAAATTTCGCCAACAAATTTAAGGTTTTGTGGTGCCGAAGTAGACTAATGTGCACGAAGGTTGTAGACTAATGTGAGACGAGAGGTCACCTCAAAGGCTGGGAGTGTTGTGGAAATAAAATATTATCACTTGTTTGTATAGCCAAATAGTTGTGGTTCGAAAGGTACTTTCTATGTGTTATTATTTAAATTTATACAGTTCATGTCAGGATACCACTGTGGATGATGTAATGTCTGTAGTGTTAAGATTAGTATTATTGATATATATTGTGATGCTTTCTCGAGTTGTGTATGCGTTGTTAGGTTGATTTTGGTGATTTTATGACAGATGGATATGCCAAATTACAGGGGAAACTCTTCCAAAAATTTTGAACGATTTGGGAGTTAGTGAAATGTTTAAGTCTTCATATGTTTGAAAGAAGAGTTGAGTTAAGTTAGGTGTTTGGGGCAGACTCTACTCCTCACTTCAGGACGAATGATCCTAAGAGGGGGAGGATGTAAGGCCCCTTAAAATTTCACCAACGAATTTAATGTTTTGTGGTGCCGAAGTAGACTAATGTGCACAAATGTTGTAGACTAATGTGAGTAGAGATGGTTACCTCGAAGGCCGAGAGTGTTGTGGAAAGAAAATATTCTCACGTGTTTGTATAGCGAAATGGTTGTGGTTCGAAAGGTACTTTCTATATGTTATTATTTTAATATGTACAGTTTATGTCAGGATAGCACTGTGAATGTTGTAATGCCTGTACTGTTGAAATTAGTGTTATTGATATATATTGTGATACTTTCTTGAGTTGTGTATGTGATATTAGGTTGGTTTTGGTGATTTTACGACAGGAGGATAGGCCAAATTACAGGGGAAACTCTTCCAAATATTTTGAAAGATTTGGGAGTTAGTCTAATTTTAGGTCTTGATGTGTTTGAAACAAGAGTTGAGTTAAGTTAGGTTTTAAGTCGGACACTACTCCTCATTCGACGACGAATGATCCTAAGCGGGGGAGGATGTAAGGACCCTTACAATTTCGCCAACAAATGTAAGGTTTTGTGGTGCCGAAGTAGACTAATGTCCACGAAGGTTGTAGACTAGTGTGTATCGAGAGGGTCACCTCAAAGTCCGAGAGTGTTATGGAAAGAAATTATTCTCACTTGTTTGTATAGACAAATGGTTGTTGTTCGAAAGGTACTTTCTATGTGTTATTATTTAAATATGTACAATTCATGTCAAGATAACATGGTGGATGTTGTTATGCCTCAAATGTTGAGATTAGTGTTATTGATATATATTGTGATGCTTTCTTGAGTTCTGTATGTGTTGTTAGGTTGGTTTGGGTTATTTTATGATAGGTGGATAGGCCAAATTACAGGGGAAACTCTTCCGAAAATTTTGAAAGATTTGGGAGTTTGTCAAATTTTAGTTCTTGATATGTTTGAAAGAAGAGTTCAGTTGTATTATGTGTTTGAGGCGGACTCTGGTCATCATTCGAGGATGAATGATCCTAAGCGGGGGAGGATGTAAGGCCCCTTAAAATTTTTCCAACAAATTTAAGGTTTTGTGGCGCCGAAGTAGACTAACGTGCACGAAGGTTGTAGACTAATATTAGTCGAGAAGGTCACCTCAAAAGCCAAGAGTGTTGCGGAAAACAATATTCTCACTTGTTTGTATAGCATACTGGTTGTGGTTCGAAAGGTAGTTTCTATGTGTTATGATTTAAATATGTACATTTCATGTCAGGATACCACTGTGGATGATGTAATGTCTGTAATGTTAAGATTAATGTTATTGATATATATTGTGATGCTTTCTTGAGTTGTGTATGTGTTGTTAGGTTGATTGTGGTGTTTTTTTGACAGATGGATAGGTCGAATTACAGGGAAAACTCTTCCGAATATTTTGAAAGATTTGGGAGTTAGACAAATTTTAGGTCTTGATATATTTAAAAAAAAGAGTTGAGTTATGTCAGGTGTTTGGGGCGAAATCTACTCCTCATTCGAGGACGAATGATTCTAAGCGGGGGAGGATGTAAGGCCCCTTAAAATTTTGCCAACAAATTTAAGGTTTTGTGGTGCCGAAGTAGACTAATGTGCACGAAGGTTGTAGACTAATGTGAGTCGAGAAGGTCACCTCGAAGGCCGAGAGTGTTGTGAAAAAAAGATATTCTCACTTATTTGTATAGCTAAATGGTTGTGGTTCGAACGGTACTTTCTATGTGTTATGATTTAAATATATACAGTTCATGTCAGGATACCACTGTTGATTATGTAATGTCTGTAATGTTAATATTAGTATTATTGATATATATTGTGATTTTTTCTTGAGTTGTGTATGTGTTATTAGGTTGATTTTTGTGATTTTATGACAGATGGATAGGCCAAATTACAGGGGAAACTCTTCCGAAAATTTTGAAAGATTTGGGAGTTAGTCAAAATTTAGGTCTTGATATGTTTGAAAGAAGAGTTGAGTTATGTTAGGTGTTTGAGGTGGACTCTAGTCATCATTCGAGGACGAATGATCCTAAGAGGGGGAGGATGTCAGGCACCTTAAAATTTCGCCAACAAATTTATGGTTTTGTGGCGCCGCAGTAGACTAATGTGCACGAAGGTTGTAGACTAATGTGAGTCGAGAAGGTCACCTAGAAGGCCAAGAGTGTTGTGGAAAAAAATATTCTCAATTGTTTGGATAGCCAACTAGTTGTGGTTCGAAAGGTAGTTTCTATGTGTTATGATTTAAATATGTACATTTCATGTCAGGATACCACTGTGGATGATGTAATGTATGTAATGTTAAGATTAATATTATTTATATATATTGTGATGCTTTCTTGAGTTGTGCATGTGCTGTTAGGTTGATTGTGGAGATTTTATGACCGATGGATAGGACAAATTACAGGGGAAACTCTTCCGAAAACTTTGAAAGATTTGGGAGTTAGTCAAATTTTAGGTCTTGATATTTGTGAAAGACGAGTTGAGTTGTGTTAGGTGTTTGGGGCGGACTCTACTCCTCATTCGAGGACGAATGATCCTAAGCGGGGGAGGATGTAAGGACCCTTCAAATTTTGCCAAAACACGTAAGGTTTTGTGTGCCGAAGTAGACTAATGTGCACGAAGGCTGTAGACTTATATGAGTCGAGAAGGTCACCTCGAAGGCCGAGAGTGTTGTGGAATACAATATTCTCAATTATTTGTATAGCCAACTGGTTGTGGTTCGAAAGGTAGTTTCTATGTGTTATGATTTAAATATCTACATTTCATGTCAGGATATCACTGTGGATGATGTAATGTATGTAATGTTAAGATTAATATTATTGATATATATTGTGATGCTTTCTTGAGTTTTGTATGTGTTGTTAGGTTGATTGTGGTGATTTTATGACCGATGGATAGGACAAATTACAGGGAAAACTCTACCGAAAACTTTGAAAGATTTGGGAGGTAGTCAAATTTTAGGTCTTGATATCTTTGAAAGAAGAGTTGAGTTATGTTAGGTGTTTGGGGCGGACTCTACTCTTCATTCGAGGACGAAGGATCCTAAGTGGGGGAGGATGTAAGGCCCCTTAAAATGTTGCCAACCAAATTTAAGATTTTGTGGTGCCGAAGTAGACTAATGTGCACGAAGGTTGTAGACTAATGTGAGTCGAGAAGGTCACCTCGAAAGCCGAGAGTGTTGTGGAAAGAAAATATTCTCACTCGTTTGTATAGTCAAATGGTTGTGGTTCGAAAGGTACTTTCTATGTGCTATGATTTAAATATATACAGTTCATGTCAGGATACCACTATGGATGATGTAATGTCTGTAATGTTAAGATTAGTATTATAGATATATATTGTGATGCTTTCTTGAGTTGTGTATGTGTTGTTAGGTTGATTTTCGTGATTTTATGACAGATGGATAGGCCAAATTACAGGGGAAACTCTTCCGAAAATTTTGAAAGATTTGGGAGTTAGAAATTTTAAGACTTCATATGTTTGAATGAAGAGTTGAGTTAAGTTAGATGTTTGGGGCAGACTCTACTCCTCACGTGAAGACGAATGATCCTAAGCGGGGGAGGATGTAAGGCCCCTTAAAATTTCGTTAACGAATTTAAGGTTTTGTGGTGCCGAAGTAGACTAATGTGCACGAATGTTGTAGACTAATGTGAGTAGAGATGGTCACCTCGAAGTCGAGAGTGTTGTGGAAAGACAATATTCTCACATGTTTGTATAGCGAAATGGTTGTGGTTCGAAAGGTACTTTCTATGTATTATTATTTAAATATGTACAGTTCATGTTAGGACAACACTGTGAATGTTGTAATGCATGTAATGTTGAAATTAGTGTTATTGATATATATTGTGATGCTTTCTTGAGTTGTGTATGTGTTGTTAGGTTGGTTTTTGTGATTTTACGACTGGAGGATAGGCCAAATTATAGGGGAAGCTCTTTCGAAACTTTTGAAAGATTTGGGAGTTAGTCAAATTTTAGGTCTTGATATGTTTGAAAGAACAGTTGAGTTAAGTTAGGTGTTTGGGGAGGACACTACTCCTCATTCAACGACGAATGCTCCTAAGCAGGGGAGGATATAAGGCCCCTTAAAATTTCACCAACAAATTTAAGCTTTTGTGGTGCCGTAGTAGACTAATGTGCACGAAGGTTGTAGACTAATGTGTGTCGAGAAGGTCACCTCAAAGTCCGAGAGTGTTATGGAACGAAATAATTCTCACTTGTTTGTATAGACAAATGGTTGTGGTTCGAAAGGCACTTTCTATGTGTTAATATGTACAATTCATGTCAGGATAACACTGTGGATGCTGTAATGCCTCTAATGTTATGACAGATGGATAGGCCAAATTACAGGGAAAGCTCTTCCGAAAATTTTGAAAGATTTGGAAGTGTGTCAAATTTTAGTTCTTGATATGTTTGAAAGAAGAGTTGAGTTATGTTAGGTGTTTGGGGCGGACTCTAGACATCATTCGAGGATGAATGATCCTAAGCGGGGGAGCATGTAAGGCCCCTTAAAATTTCGCCAACAAATTTAAGGTTTTGTGGCGCCGAAGTAGACTAATGTGCACGAAAGTTGTAGACTAATGTGAGTCGAGAAGGTCACCTCGAAGGCCGAGAGTGTTGTGGAACAAAATTTTCTCACTTGTTTGTATAGCCAACTGGTTGTGGTTCGAAAGGTAGTTTCTATGTTTTATGATTTAAATATGTACATTTCATGTCAAGATACAACTATCGATGATGTAATTTCTGTAATGTTAAGATTAATATTATTGATATATATTGTGATGCTTTCTTGAGTTGTGTATGTGTTGTTAGGTTGATTGTGGTGATTTTATGACAGATGGATAGGACAAATTACAGGGAAGCTCTTCCGAAAATTTTGAAAGATTTGGGAGTTATTCAAATTTTAGGTCTTGATATTTTTGAAAGAAGAGTTGAGTTATGTTGGGTGTTTGGGGCAGACTCTACTCTTCATTCGAGGACGTATGATCCTAAGATGGGGAGGTTGTAAGGCCCCTTAAAATTTTGACAACAAATTTAAGGTTTTGTGGTGCCGGAGTAGACTAATGTGAGTCGAGAAGGTCACCTCGAAGGCCGAGAGTGTTGTGGAAACAACATATTCTCACTTGTTTGTATAGCTAAATGGTTGTGGTTCGAAAGGTACTTTCTATGTTTTATGATTTAAATATATACAGTTCATGTCAGGATACCACTGTGGATGATGTAATGTCTGTAATGTTAAGATTTGTATTATTGATATATATCGTGATGCTTTCTTGAGTTTTGTATGTGTTGTTAGGTTTATTTTGATGATTTTACGATAGGTGGATAGGCCATATTACAGGGGAAACTCTTCCAAAATTTTTGAAAGATTTGGGAGTTAGTCAAATTTTGGGTCTTGATATTTTTGAAAGAAGAGTTGAGCTATGTTAGGTGTTTGGGGCGGACTCTACTCCTCATTCGAGGATGAATGACCCTAAGCGGGGGAGGTTGTAAGGCCCCTTAAAATTTTGACAACCAATTTAAGGTTTTGTGGAGCCGAAGTAGACAAATATGAGTCGAGAAAGTCACCTCGAAGACCGAGAGTATTCTGGAAAGAAACTATTCTCACTTGTTTGTATATCTAAATGGTTGTGGTTCGAAAGGTACTTTTTATGTGTTATGATTTATATATATACAGTTCATGTCAAGATACCACTGTGGATGATGTAATGTCTGTAATGTTAAGATTAGTATTATTGATATATACTGTGATGGTTTCTTGAGTTGTGTATGTGTTGTTAGGTTTATTTTGGTGATTTTACAATAGGTGGATGGGCCAAATTACAGGGGAAACTCTTCCGAAATTTTTGAAAGATTTGGGAGTTAGTCAAATTTTAGGACTTGATATTTTTGAAAGAGGAGTTAAGTTATGTTAGGTGTTTGGGGCGCACTCTACTCCTCATTCGAGGACGAATGATCCTAAGTAGGGGAGGTTGTAAGGCCCCTTAAAATTTTGACAACAAATTTAAGGTTTTTTGCTGCCGAAGTAGACTAATGTGCACGAAGGTTGTAGACTAATGTGAGTCGAGAAGGTCACCTCGAAGGCCGTGAGTGTTGGGGAAAGAAAATATTCTCACTTGTTTGTATAGCTAAATGGTTGTGGTTCGAAAAGTACTTTCTATGTGTTATGATTTAAATATATACAGTTCATGTCAGGATACCACTGTGGATGATGTAATGTCTGTAATGTTAAGATTAGTATTATTGATATATATTGTGATGCATTCTTGAGTTGTGTATGTGTTGTTAGGTTGATTTTGGTGATTTTATGACAGATGGATAGGCCAAATTATAGGGGAAACTCTTCCTAAAATTTTGAAAGATTTGGGAGTTATTCAAATTTTAGGTCTTGATATTTTTGAAAGAAGAGTTGAGTTATGTTGGGTGTTTGGGGCAGACTCTACTCCTCATTCGAGGACGTATGATCCTAAGAGGGGGAGGTTGTAAGGCCCCTTAAAATTTTGACAACAAATTTAAGGTTTTGTGGTGCCGGAGTAGACTAATGTGAGTCGAGAAGGTCACCTCGAAGGCCGAGAGTGTTGTGGAAACAACATATTCTCACTTGTTTGTATAGCTAAATGGTTGTGGTTCGAAAGGTACTTTCTATGTTTTATGATTTAAATATATACAGTTCATGTCAGGATACCACTGTGGATGATGTAATGTCTGTAATGTTAAGATTTGTATTATTGATATATATCGTGATGCTTTCTTGAGTTTTGTATGTGTTGTTAGGTTTATTTTGATGATTTTACGATAGGTGGATAGGCCATATTACAGGGGAAACTCTTCCAAAATTTTTGAAAGATTTGGGAGTTAGTCAAATTTTGGGTCTTGATATTTTTGAAAGAAGAGTTGAGCTATGTTAGGTGTTTGGGGCGGACTCTACTCCTCATTCGAGGATGAATGACCCTAAGCGGGGGAGGTTGTAAGGCCCCTTAAAATTTTGACAACCAATTTAAGGTTTTGTGGAGCCGAAGTAGACAAATATGAGTCGAGAAAGTCACCTCGAAGGCCGAGAGTATTCTGGAAAGAAACTATTCTCACTTGTTTGTATATCTAAATGGTTGTGGTTCGAAAGGTACTTTCTATGTGTTATGATTTATATATATACAGTTCATGTCAAGATACCACTGTGGATGATGTAATGTCTGTAATGTTAAGATTAGTATTATTGATATATACTGTGATGGTTTCTTGAGTTGTGTATGTGTTGTTAGGTTTATTTTGGTGATTTTACAATAGGTGGATGGGCCAAATTACAGGGGAAACTCTTCCGAAATTTTTGAAAGATTTGGGAGTTAGTCAAATTTTAGGACTTGATATTTTTGAAAGAGGAGTTAAGTTATGTTAGGTGTTTGGGGCGCACTCTACTCCTCATTCGAGGACGAATGATCCTAAGTAGGGGAGGTTGTAAGGCCCCTTAAAATTTTGACAACAAATTTAAGGTTTTTTGCTGCCGAAGTAGACTAATGTGCACGAAGGTTGTAGACTAATGTGAGTCGAGAAGGTCACCTCGAAGGCCGTGAGTGTTGGGGAAAGAAAATATTCTCACTTGTTTGTATAGCTAAATGGTTGTGGTTCGAAAAGTACTTTCTATGTGTTATGATTTAAATATATACAGTTCATGTCAGGATACCACTGTGGATGATGTAATGTCTGTAATGTTAAGATTAGTATTATTGATATATATTGTGATGCATTCTTGAGTTGTGTATGTGTTGTTAGGTTGATTTTGGTGATTTTATGACAGATGGATAGGCCAAATTATAGGGGAAACTCTTCCTAAAATTTTGAAAGATTTGGGAGTTATTCAAATTTTAGGTCTTGATATTTTTGAAAGAAGAGTTGAGTTATGTTGGGTGTTTGGGGCAGACTCTACTCCTCATTCGAGGACGTATGATCCTAAGAGGGGGAGGTTGTAAGGCCCCTTAAAATTTTGACAACAAATTTAAGGTTTTGTGGTGCCGGAGTAGACTAATGTGAGTCGAGAAGGTCACCTCGAAGGCCGAGAGTGTTGTGGAAACAACATATTCTCACTTGTTTGTATAGCTAAATGGTTGTGGTTCGAAAGGTACTTTCTATGTTTTATGATTTAAATATATACAGTTCATGTCAGGATACCACTGTGGATGATGTAATGTCTGTAATGTTAAGATTTGTATTATTGATATATATCGTGATGCTTTCTTGAGTTTTTTGTATGTGTTGTTAGGTGTATTTTGATGATTTTACGATAGGTGGATAGGCCATATTACGTGGGAAACTCTTCCAAAATTTTTGAAAGATTTGGGAGTTAGTCAAATTTTGGGTCTTGATATTTTTGAAAGAAGAGTTGAGCTATGTTAGGTGTTTGGGGCGGACTCTACTCCTCATTCGAGGATGAATGACCCTAAGCGGGGGAGGTTGTAAGGCCCCTTAAAATTTTGACAACCAATTTAAGGTTTTGTGGTGCCGAAGTAGACAAATATGAGTCGAGAAAGTCACCTCGAAGGCCAAGAATGTTCTGGAAAGAAAATATTCTCACTTGTTTGTATAGCTAATTAGTTGTGGTTCGAAAGGTACTTTCTATGTGTTATGATTTAAATATATACAGTTCATGTCAGGATACCACTGTGGATGATGTAATGTCTGTAATGTTATGATTTGTATTATTTATATATACACTGATGCTTTCTTGAGTTGTGTATGTGTTGTTAGGTTTATTTTGGTGATTTTACGATAGGTGGATAGGCCAAATTACAGGGGAAACTCTTCCGAAAATTTTGAAAGATTTGGGAGTTTATCAAATTCTAGGTCTTGATATTTTTGAAAGAAGAGTTGAGTTATGTTAGGTGTTTGGGGCGGACTCTACTCCTCATTCGAGGACGAATGATCCTAACCGGGGGAGGTTGTAAGGCCCCTTAAAATTTTGACAACAAATTTAAGGTTTTGTGGAGCCGAAGTAGACAAATATGAGTCGAGAAAGTCACCTCGAAGGCCGAGAGTATTCTGGAAAGAAACTATTCTCACTTGTTTGTATATCTAAATGGTTGTGGTTCGAAAGGTACTTTCTATGTGTTATGATTTATATATATACAGTTCATGTCAGGATACCACTGTGGATGATGTAATGTCTGTAATGTTAAGATTAGTATTATTGATATATACTGTGATGGTTTCTTGAGTTGTGTATGTGTTGTTAGGTTTATTTTGGTGATTTTACGATAGGTGGATGGGCCAAATTACAGGGGAAACTCTTCCGAAATTTTTGAAAGATTTGGGAGTTAGTCAAATTTTAGGACTTGATATTTTTGAAAGAGGAGTTGAGATATGTTAGGTGTTTGGGGCTGACTCTACTCCTCATTCGAGGACGAATGATCCTAAGCAGGGGAGGTTGTAAGGCCCCTTAAAATTTTGACAACAAATTTAAGGTTTTGTGCTGCCGAAGTAGACTAATGTGCACAAGGTTGTAGACTAATGTGAGTCGAGAAGGTCACCTCGAAGGCCGAGAGTGTTGGGGAAAGAAAATATTTTCACTTGTTTGAATAGCTAAATGGTTGTGGTTCGAAAAGTACTTTCTATGTGTTATGATTTAAATATATACAGTTCATGTCAGGATACCACTGTGGATGATGTAATGTCTGTAATGTTAAGATTAGTATTATTGATATATATTGTGATGCAGTCTTGAGTTGTGTATGTGTTGTTAGGTTGATTTTGGTGATTTTATGACAGATGGATAGGCCAAATTATAGGGAAAACTCTTCCGAAAATTTTGAAAGATTTGGGAGTTAGTCAAATTTTAGGTCTTGATATTTTTGAAAGAAGAGTTGAGTTATGTTAGGTGTTTGGGGCGGACTCTACTCCTCATTCGAGGACGAATGATCCTAAGCGGGGGAGGTTGTAAGGCCCCTTAAAATTTTGCCAACAAATTTAAGGTTTTGTGGTGCCGAAGTAGACTAATGTGCACGAAGGTTGTAGACTATTGTGAGTCGAGAACGTCACCTCGAAGGCCGGGAGTGTTGTGGAAAGAAAATATTCTCACTTGTTTGTATAGCTAAATGGTTGTGGTTCGAGAGGTACTTTCTATATGTTAAGATTTAAATATCTACAGTTCATGTCAGGATACCACTGTGGATGATGTAATGTCTGTAATGTTAAGATTAGTATTATTGATACATATTGTGATGCTTTCTTGAGTTGTGTATGTGTTGTTAGGTTGGTTTTGGTGATTTGACGATAGGTGGATAGTCCAAATTACAGGGGAAACTCTTCCAAAAATTTTGAAACATTTGGAAGATAGTCAAATTTTAGGACTTGATATGTTTGAAAGAAGAGTTGAGTTATGTTAGGTGTTTGGGGCGGACTCTACTCCTCATTCGAGGACGAATGATCCTAAGCGGGGGAGGTTGTAAGGCCCCTTAAAATTTTGCCAACAAATTTAAGGTTTTGTGGTGCCGAAGTAGACTAATGTGCACGAAGGTTGTAGACTATTGTGAGTCGAGAACGTCACCTCGAAGGCCGGGAGTGTTGTGGAAAGAAAATATTCTCACTTGTTTGTATAGCTAAATGGTTGTGGTTCGAGAGGTACTTTCTATATGTTAAGATTTAAATATCTACAGTTCATGTCAGGATACCACTGTGGATGATGTAATGTCTGTAATGTTAAGATTAGTATTATTGATACATATTGTGATGCTTTCTTGAGTTGTGTATGTGTTGTTAGGTTGGTTGTGGTGATTTGACGATAGGTGGATAGTCCAAATTACAGGGGAAACTCTTCCAAAAATTTTGAAACATTTGGAAGATAGTCAAATTTTAGGACTTGATATGTTTGAAAGAAGAGTTAAGTTATGTTAGGTGTTTGGGGCGGACTCTACTCCTCATTCGAGGACGAATGATCCTAAGCGGGGGAGGTTGTAAGGCCCCTTACAATTCTGACAACAAATTTAAGGTTTTGTGCTGCCAAAGTGGACTAATGTGCACGAAGGTTGTAGAATAATGTGAGTCGAGAAGGTCACCTCGAAAGCCGAGAGTGTTGTGGAAAGAATATATTCTCACCTGTTTGTATAGCTAAATGGTTGTGGTTCGAAAGGTACTTTCTATGTGTTATGATTTAAATATATACAGTTCATGTCAGGATACCACTGTGGATGATGTAATGTCTGTAATGTTAAGATTAGTATTATTGATATATATTGTGATGCTCTTTTGAGTTGTGTATGTGTTGTTAGGTTGGTTTTGGTGATATTACGATAGGTGGATAGGCCAAATTACAGGGGAAACTCTTCCAAAAATTTTGAAACATTTGGAAGATAGTCAAATTTTAGGACTTGATATGTTTGAAAGAAGAGTTAAGTTATGTTAGGTGTTTGGGGCGGACTCTACTCCTCATTCGAGGACGAATGATCCTAAGCGGGGGAGGTTGTAAGGCCCCTTACAATTCTCACAACAAATTTAAGGTTTTGTGCTGCCAAAGTGGACTAATGTGCACGAAGGTTGTAGAATAATGTGAGTCGAGAAGGTCACCTCGAAAGCCGAGAGTGTTGTGGAAATAATATATTCTCACCTGTTTGTATAGCTAAATGGTTGTGGTTCGAAAGGTACTTTCTATGTGTTAAGATTTAAATATCTACAGTTCATGTCAGGATACCACTGTGGATGATGTGATGTATGTAATGTTACGATTAGTATCATTTATACATATTGTGATGCTTTCTTGAGTTGTGTATGTGTTGTTAGGTTGGTTTTGGTGATTTGACGATAGGTGGATAGTACAAATTACAGGGGAAACTCTTCCAACAATTTTGAAACATTTGGAAGATAGTCAAATTTTAGGACTTGATATGTTTGAAAGAAGAGTTAAGTTATGTTAGGTGTTTGGGGCGGACTCTACTCCTCATTCGAGGACGAATGATCCTAAGCGGGGGAGGTTGTAAGGCCCCTTACAATTCTGACAACAAATTTAAAGTTTTGTGCTGCCAAAGTGGACTAATGTGCACGAAGGTTGTAGAATAATGTGAGTCGAGAAGGTCACCTCGAAGCCGAGAGTGTTGTGGAAAGCACATATTCTCACCTGTTTGTATAGCTAAATGGTTGTGGTTCGAAAGGTACTTTCTATGTGTTATG
>AWOL01S0056351.1:35039-62983 GCA_000715115.1 Nicotiana otophora | reverse complement strand
GGGGAGGGGGGAGGGGGGGTTGGGTCGTCTCTATGGGTTATTGTTGGGAGATCACTACCACAAATTCGGCAAAAACCGGCCAAGATCGACCGACCAACTTTGGTCGGTCAAACAACCGGCCAAACAACCGACCACAGTTGGTCGGTTTTTCAAAATATTTTATTTTTTTATTTTGTTTACGAAACCGACCAACTTTGGTAGGTTTTCTTTGGCGCAAAAATGCGAGAAACTATTTTTGAGTCCCGCGAAATTTATTTTTCAAGAAACCGACCAACTTTGGTCGGTTTTTCAATTACAATAAATAAAAATTAATATTCAAAAAATCGATCAAAATTGGTCTGTTAATTCGGCCGGTCATTTTAAAAAACCGACCAACTTTGGTTGGTAATTTTATTTTTTAATAAAATTGACCAACTTTGGTTGGTTATTTTCGTGCGAAAATATAATTAAAGAGTATAAATCAAATAAAAGACAGTCTTAAAACAAAATGCACCAATTGTCTCATGGTAGAATAGTATCTTACCACAGTACAGACTCCGGTTTGATTCCCAAATGGTGAATCTTTTGATTACATAATTAAAAAATCGACCAACTTTGGTCGGGTTTTTTTGAATTTAATTGACCGACCAAAGCTGGTCGGTAATTTCCGACCAACTTTGGTCGGTATGCCTTTCTGACCGCTACAATACCGTCCACACGTAAATGGTTGCGTTTTGGACGGTTATTGGCCATTACCGACCAAAGTTGGTCGGTGTTTTTGGTCGGTTTTTGCCGGATTTCTAGTAGTGGATGGGATATGGGCTGTTGATTCTATATATCAACAGCCTTGATAATTCAGGTTTTAAATGATTTAAGGAGAAAATGTTAGGGTGGTTAGATCTTCTATTTTCAACGACTGAGATTAAACCCTATGAGATTACAAAATAAAAGAAAAAGGGTAATTAAACTCGGACCATTGATAAAATAGATCAACGGTCCAAATCCGTTATGCTTTCTCTGTGAGTGAGGGAGACTGGTGATGTGGCATGCTCTGATTGGTTTAAATGGAGTGGCAAGGATTCCCTCTTTGGAATGAAGGGGTTGTTTGTACTGGGTCAGATCCGAATTTGCCTTGAGTTCTTGCTATTCAATTCTACCAAACTCTAACCCACTTTTTCTAAGTAAAGATAGAGTAAAATGGTACTAGTCAATATTTACAACCATCAACCATAAATGAAGCATAAGAAATGAATAGAAATCAACCAACCATTATATATATATTCAATGGTAAACATCCATTAACATTACACCCACTTAGGGTCCACAAACTTAGTATTTAAAGTTAGCTACTCATAATAGAATACAATGACAAAGTAAAAAATAAAGTCATAAAGCTTACAAAGAGAATAAAGTCTCGGATTCTCTCTCAAAAGCTTCCAAAATAATGGTGTATTCAATGCTCTGAGTGTAGCCTCTTTTTCAAACAAGATGGTCCACAAAAAGACGTGGTCAAAAAGTGACAAAAATGACCCTGCAGATCATGTATGCGACCACAGAATGGGTCGCAGAACGCTTTCACGGTCCGCATATCTTCATTTTTCACCGCAAAATTGATCACAAAGTTTTCCAGTTTTCCATCACATTATGGTTATGTTGTCCGCATATTGGTTTTGTAACCGCATAACGTACCGCAAAGTCAACTTCACTGGAACTCCTTTTGCATTTGTGCGATCACTATTTGGCTCTTCAAGTCTGGTTTTCTGCAAAAACACCAAAACTACATAAGAATGACTTATAATGATTTAAAAGATGAGCTAAAGTCTATGTAATTAGTATCAAAAGTGCCGCATTTCTACGGCACATCAGTGAAGTCGACGACTGATTTTGTACAAGGTGCGCCGATCATTTGAGTAGGCAGTTTGCTATATACAAGGCTTTAATTGGCGAAGCCAGCGATTTGTTTTGTACAACTTGCTCTAATTGGTTAAGAAGGCGGTTTGCTATATATAGTGTGCCTTTCCCGCATTAGCGATCCAACTCCAACATTTCCTTGTGTCCTATTGAGGAGGATTATGATACTCAAAAAACAATTCTTAGTAGGAGTGGGGGAGTTGGTTTGTGTCGACCACAATATTGGTTTTGCCCCAGCCCTTGATATGGTTACGCCACGAAGTTCGGTAGGTGGAACAAATTACTGTTTTATAGAAAGCATTTTTTGAAAATCTTTGTTTTTATGGAAAATGTCGTCGTTCCAGATTATGACATGCTACGAAAGGTTCTCCAAATGCGAGCATTTCTTCTTAAAAACTCTACCCCATTGATGTAGATCTTCCACAATGCTTCTGACAACGCGGTTGCTTGCCGTTGCGACTGCGTCCTAATTCAAACTAATGTTAACAAAGGTTTTCCTAAGGTTATGACCGAACCCTTTCAAGTTGCCTACGCATCCAAAATGGAATTAGGTCTGGACGTAGTTCGTGCATAATGATAAAAATATGATGAATATGACCGACCCTGACTCAGGCAGCCTACGCATCCAAATGGAATCAAACCAAGACGTAGTTCGATTACAATAGATGCAAAATGATGAGATTAAGAATGAAATGGTCGAGTCTGACTTAGACTTCCTACGTATCCAAGTGGAATCAGACCAAAATGTAGTTCAATTACAAAAGATGACTGAATCCGATGACAATTGCCTATGTATTCCTTCCCGAGGAAATCAAGTTGGCGTAGTTCTAGAGCAATAATACAAAATGATATTTGGATTTTCTATTACAGAAGAAAGAAGGGAGATAAGCCGAACCCTACGTGGGTTGCCTACGTATCCCTCCGTGGGAAGTAAGGTTGAACGTAGTTCTGTCACAACAATGGAATCAAGACAAGACGTAGTTCGATTACAATAGATGCAAAATGATGAGATTAAGAATGAAATGGTCGAGTCTGACTTAGACTGCCTACGTATCCAAATGGAATCAGATCAAAATGTAGTTCAATTACAAAAGTTGACTGAATCCGATGATAATTGCCTATGTATTCCTTCCCGAGGAAATCAAGTCGGCGTAGTTCTAGAGAAATAATACAAAATGATATTTGGATTTTCTATTACAAAAGAAAGGAGGGAGATAAAGCGAACCCTATGTGGGTTGCCTACGTATCCCTCCGCGGGAAGTGAGGTTGAACGCAGTTCTGTCATAACAAAACCTAACTCTATTTGCCTTCAATCATTGTATCTCTTGATTGCGTCTGAGTTGATGGGCTTCATGTTGACTCTTCCATCCATTTCTGCCAAGATCAGAGCTCCACATGACAACACTCGGTGAACCACGTAAGGATTTTTCCAATTCGGTGCGAACTTTCCTTTGGCTTCATCCTGGTGGGGAAAGATTTTCTTCGGAACCAATTGCCCCGGTGTGAACTGGCGAGGCTTCACCCTTTTGTTAAATAAACTGACCATCCTATTATGATATAGCTGACCATGGCATACTACATCCATTTTCTTCTCATCAATGAGCATGAGTTGCTCCTGTCAGACCTGTATCCACTCTACATCGTCCAACTTGGCCTCTTAGATGACCCTTAAAGATGGTATCTCGACCTCCGTAGGTATCACAGCTTTAGTGCCATATACTAACATGTACAGTGTTTCCCCAGTGGATTTTCTCATGGTGATCCGATAAACCAATAAGGTGAAGGATATTTTCTTGTGCCATTGCTTGTGATTATCCACTATCTTTCGTAGAATTATCTTGACACACTTGTTGGCTACCTCGACTGCCCCATTAATTTGTGGTTTGTAGGCTATGGAATTGCGGTGGACAATTCTGAATGTCTCGCAGATTTCCCTCATGAGATCAGTATTGAGGTTAGAGGCATTGTTAGTGATGATTGACTCAAGTATTCCAAATCGGCAGACGATGTTATTTCGGACGAAATCCGCCACTACCTTCTTTGTGACAACCTTGTAGGTAGATGCTTCGACCTATTTTGTGAAGTAATCGATGGCTACCAAGATGAAGTGGTGCCCATTTGATGCAGCGGTCTCTATACGTCCAATCAAGTCCATGCCCTAAGCGGTGAATGGCCAAGGTGAATCCATTACATTCAATTCATTAGGTAGAACCTGGATGAAATCCGCATGAATCTCGAATTGGTGACACTTCTGTACGTAGCAGATACTATCACTTTCCATGGTCATCCAAAAGTATCTAGCTCTCAAGATATTCTTGGCTAATGTGAACCCGTTCATGTGGGGTCCGCACATCATGCATGTATTTTTTCCAATAATCTAGTTGCCTTGGCGACATCTATACATCTCAACAAACCCAAGTGTGGGGTCCTCCTACACAGGACTTCCCCGTTAAGAAAAGAGTTGTCCGCCAACCTCCTGAGTGCTCGCTTCTGACTATTAGTAGCATTCTCCAGTTACTCTCTTGTTTCAAGGAATCTATTGACGTCATGGTACCATGGTTTACCGTCTATTTTTTCGTCTACATGAAAGCAATAGGCATGTTGATCCCTGATCTCTACCTCGATAGGGTCAATGTAGTTCTTGTCTGCATGCTGAATCATGGACGATAGAGTTGCAAAGGCATTGGCAAACTCGTTCTGGATCCTAGGATCGTGCTTGAACTCAATTTTCATGAACTTCTTGAATAGCTCTTTTACATAATGCAGGTACAGAAGGATCTTGAAATTTTTTGTAGACCACTCCCCTTGGACTTGGTATATCAATAGATCGGAATCCTCTATGTCCAAAAGTTCTTTGATGTTCATGTCGATTTCCATTCTGATCCCAATGATGCATGCTTCGTATTCAGTCATATTATTGGTATAAGGGAATCTTATCTTTGCTGATGCTAGATAGTGCTGTCCGGATTTCGAAATTAGGACTGCCCCAATTCCTACTCCTTTGAAGTTTGCTGCTTCATCGAAAAACATTCTCCATCCAGGGTATGACACTGTAATATCATCTCCGGTGAATAATACTCTTCGTCGGGAAAGTACTTGGTGAGTGGCTCGTAATCCCCATCCACTGGATGCTCTACGACGTGGTCAGCAAAAGCTTGTCCCTTAATAACCTTTTGAGTTATGTACACAATGTCAAATTTGCCGAGGAGAATTTTTCATTTAGCTAGATTTTCGGTAGGCATTGGCGTTTGAAAAACATACTTGAGTGGGTCGAGTCGAGATATCAGATGCGTAATGTATGCTGATATGTAATGCCTTAGGGGCGATCTAACTCAGAGCACGGTAAGTGTGTTCTATCGCATGGTGTGAACATCTTACTTAAGTAGTAGATGGCCTGCTCCTTTCTCCCAGTTTAGTCATGCTGTCCCAACACACATTTAAAGGTGTTATCCAAAACTAACAAATATAGTAACAATGGCTTCCCAGGCTCGGGGGGAACCAACACTGGTGGATTGAAAAATATTCCTTAATTCGGTCGAAGGCTTACTGACTATCTTCTGTCCATTTTGTGGCAGCTTCCTTTTTTAGCAACTTGAAAATAGGTTCACAAATTACTGTAGACTGAGCTATGCAATGACTAATGTAATTCAATCTGCCCAGGAAACTCATCACAATTTCTTGCTCTTGGGAGGTGGAAAATCCAAAATGGAATTGATCTTCGACGGATCAAATTCTATCCCTTTTATGCTTACGATAAAGGCTAACAATTTCCCAGCAGGGATTCCAAATGCGCATTTTGCTGGATTCAATTTCAAGTTGTACCTCCACATGTATTCAAAAAATTTCTTCAAATAGTCCATATGTTCTGAACTTTTCCGAGACTTGATAATGACATCATCCACATACACCTCGATCTCCTTGTGAATCATATCGTGAAAGAGGGTCGGCATGGCCCTCATGTATGTGGCATCGGCGTTCTTGAGACCGAACGACATGACTGTGTAGCAGTAAACTCCCCAAGGTGTGGTGAAGGTTGTCTTTCTTCATCTTCCTCGTGCATCAAGATCTGGTGGTATCCAGCGAAACAATCCACAAACAACGGTAGCTCAGGCTTCGCACAGTTGTCGAAGAGGATGTGGATGTTTGGTAAAGGGAAGTCATCCTTTGGTCTAACTTTGTTGAGAACTCGGTAGTCCACACATATCGTGATCTTCCCATCTTTCTTAGGTACTGGGATGATATTTGCCAACCAACTGGGATAATTAGTGACCCTTACTACATTCGCCTCTATTTGCTGTGTTACTTCTTCCTTTATCCTCAAACTCAGGTCGGGCTTGAATTTTATGTGTTTTTGCTTGACTGACGGTCTGGTGGGATCGGTTGGCAGCCGATGCGAGACGATATCAGTACTTAATCCCGGCATGTCATCATATGACCATGCGAACACATCAATGTATTGTTGGAGGAGCTCAACCAGTTCTTACTTCTGCTCAGCTTCTAAATGGATACTGATTTGGGTTTCTTTCATGTCTTCCTGACTTCCGAGATTGACTACTACTGTTTCTTCAAGGTTGGGCTTTTTCTGACTTTCTAACTGTTCGATCTCTTGTGGGAGGTTGTCTGGCATCATACTCTCTTCTTATTCGTCATAATCTAGGTCATTTTACTCGACGGTTTTGTTACATGTCACAATTGCGGAACGCATGTTTTTATCATTTTGATTACCAAAAAGAAAAACTAAGTATAAATGAAGCGACAAATAAAATCGCAAAGTTTTTAAGAAAGCAATTCTTTTTATTTCATCAAAACAGGAACGTTTAAGCATTAAAAAAAGGTAGATGACAAAAAGGTACAAACACGGTGCATGCCTCAATTGAGCAAAGACTCCCGGCAAACCAAAGACAGGCTGGCCGTCCAATTCCTCAGTTCCTCTCCTGGTTCGACATTCCTAATGGCCGGTGTCTTGATGTTAGTTCCTTCATAGTATTCTTCAATCATAGTCACGAACAACCTTCCCATCCGATCAACAATATTATCTTCTAGCGTTGAACTCTGGCCCGTACCCGAAACATGCCCTGGCACAAAAGCCATTTTCCCAGAGCTACCGGTATGATTTTTCCCCATCGAAGGTTGATATCCTATGCCGGCCCTTCTTTTCTGCCCATTTGGCTCAATTGGTTTTGTAATCCCGTCTGATCTGGCTCCCAGCCCGGTTCCTGGTCTGTATCAATATTTCGTCATCTCCCTCATGGCCATATTTGATCTATACGGCGGCTGCATTCCCAAATTTTGCTCAGTCTCTTCTATTTCGATGGTCTGCAAGATTTCTACTGCATGGAAAGTAACTCCGTAGCTACACTCCGGCATCTGCTGCTAAGTGTGGAAAAGCTGCCTTTTCACTCTCCTTCCCTTCTAATGTTTACTGCCTAACGTTCTAATTCCCCCCCCCACGGTAACTCCAGTAGCAACACTCCGGCATCTGTTGCTTCACCATCATCGCCGCAGGTGCTATTACAGGTAAGTTCAGTTCACTTCTCTCTTTCCGTCCTCTCTCTCTCTCCCTTTCTTTCTCTTTCTCTCTCCTTTTTCTTCTTTCTCTTTTTTCGGTAGCTTCTGTCCTTTCTCATTGCCAGAGTCGATTTATTCTCCCCGTCTTTCTCTGTTCGGGTGGGTACGGTGACCAGTCGGGACGTGCGTGTTCCAAGCGAGTTGCTGCAAGTCCGGCGACCCTTGATTTTCGGCGACTCTTCCTGTTTTGCATTTTCCAGCTACCCATCTCGTCTTGCTCCATATTCTCCTTCCTCCCTCTCTCTTTAACTTTCTCTCTCCCCCCTTTATGTATGTGTGGGTGCGTTCTGTTTCTTTGGACATGTGCAGCATTTTCCTGGCGAGGACGGATTATTTCCTGGCGTGTGTACAGATTCTCGGTAAGTGTCATTAATTTCGGCGACTTCCGAATAGCTTTCCGGCGGGATGCAGCAGGACTGTAAGTGCTCTTGAGCAGATCCGACACACTTCAGGAAAACTTGCTCCAGGTTCTTTCATTCTATCTCTAGTAGTCGTGGTATCTGTATTTTTTTTCTTTTTTGCTTGCCTATATCTTTGAATTCTACATTATCCTATTTTAAATTATTTAGCTAGACTTGTCTTCTTATATCTGTCTTTGTCTATTACTTTAATGTTATAGCTAATACATAATTTGTCTCTGCTTAGTTGTATCCATCATTAGCACCTTGTGTACCCGTAGGTTTCTGTTTAGTCTATCCTTTTTAGTCTATTCTTTTTGTAGCTTTGTGCTGGTCTAGTGGCCGTGCTGAGCTATGATAGAGTGAGGCCATGTCCTCTGGGGGAGCGGGGGGTAGAGGGTAAGGGTGGTAGGGGGTAAGGCAACTTCTAGGTTGAGAGTCGGGTCATGGAACATAGGGACTCTAACGGTAAAGTCTATAGAGTTAGCAATGATTCTCCAGAAGAGGAATATTAACATAGCTTGTGTCCAAGAGACTAGATGGGTGGAGAACAGGGCTCAAGAGGCTGATGGGTTTAAGTTGTGGTATTTAGGAAGGGTGAGATGGAAAAATAGGGTAGGAATTTTAGTTGATAAGGATCTAAGGGAGCTAGTGGTTGAGGTTAAGAGGGTGAATGACAGGTTGATGGACATTAAGATAGTCGTGGGAGGGTATACTCTGAACGTAGTTAGTGCTTACGTACCATAGGTAGGTTTGGACGTGGAGGTTAAAAGACGCTTCTGGAATATTTGGATGGGTTGATGTGTGGTATACCATCCACCGAAAAGCTTATTATATGGGGTGATTTTAACGGCCACATTGGGAGGTTGTCTGGGGGATATGACGATGTACATGGTGGCTTCGGCTTTGGAGAGAGAAACGGAGGAGGTACTTTGCTGCTGGAGTACGCTAAAGCTTTTGAGCTAGTGATTGCTAACTTGTGTTACCCGAAGAAGGCGGAGCACCTGATAACCTTTCGATGTACGGTGGCCAAGAACCAGATTGATTATCTACTTCTCCAGAAATGTGATAGAGGTTTATGCACGGATTGAAAGTTCATCCCGAGTGAGAATCTTATGACCCAGCATATTCTTTTGATTATGGAATTAGACATCAGGTGGACGAGGAAGAAGAGGGCTATGTCTAGTATTCCTAGGGTCAGGTGGGGTGTATTGCCTAAGGACAAGGCCCAGGAGTTGGGGGAGAAGTTGCTGACTATGGGGGCTTGGAGGAGTAGCGGGGACACGAGTTGTATGTGGTATATGACAGCAAATTGTATTAGAGAGGCGGCGAGAGAGGTGTTAGGGGTCTCGAAGGGTTTTTCTAGCGGCCATAAAGGGGACTGGTTGTCACGAACCAAACTGATAGGCTGCGACGGGCACCCGGTGCCTTACTCGACCGAGTACCAACATAACGTATCTTTCATATCGTACTGACATTGGTAATTGGGCCAACATGGCCACAACTCGTAATGTATAACTATAAGTGGGAAAGCACTGTATCAATGAACCATCTTTCTTAAAACATGAATACATATGGGTCGTCAAGGCCTCTAAAATACTGTACAAACTGAACCTCTTTCTACAAAGCCTCTAAGAGTATTTGACATCAAATGGGACTGGGTACCGGCCTACCCATAAGTTTGTAGCAAAATTCTGACACAATGACTCATAGACTCGGCTGCACTCTGAATGAGGTGGAGTCTTACCGATCCTTCGCTGAATGTTAACCTCGTCTACTATGAGGGCTCGTCAAACTGATTGTCAATACCTGCAGGCATGAATGCAGTGTCCCCAACAAAAGGACGTCAGTACGAATAATGTACCGAGTATGTAAGGCAATAGAATAACTGAAAGCTGAAACTGAACTGATAATATAATAACTGAAAGTAACTGGAAATCAATGATAATCTGAAGATATGCTTACCTGCTGATACTGACTCAACTCTTTCAATATAGTAAGTAAAATAGTTGTCCGGCCTTATAAGGCTCGGTATATATAACTATTTTGCCGTAGTAGGCTCACTCATAGACGCTCGGTCATACTAGGCTCTGTATCTCGGCCATTCTGGGCTCGCCCGTAGGTGCACGGCCACAGTAGTCTCGGTATATAACTTACCATCTGATCAGAGGTTTCCAATAGGGGCCTGCCCATCGATTATAGCTCGATGGTAATGAAAATACTATAATATAGTATATATAGGCTCTCTTCTCTCTTGACTGGAAGAAGACAATACTCAATTAAATATGAAGTCTCGATAAGGAGAATACTGTAATTTATGAGAGTAGGATAATGTATATAAATTCGGGAGTATGAACTTCTCGTTATGCCTCGTTATCAAACACATGTAATTACGAGATCATGCCAAAATGAAGGAAGAGCTTAGCCTTATACATGCCAATTGCGATAAAACACGTAACGGAGGATCGAAGTAAGGAAAAATTCGTATGATATTTTTAATAAAGATTGTACCGTGCTCTCTTAGAATTGCATCTCGACCAATCCAGATTCGCGCTTCTTTTTCCTTTCTGTGTTTGTACACTCAACATAGTGTACTTTTAGAGATCTATTCGCATAGAAGCTTAATTCCTCACAAAAAGATGAACCAAGAAATGGCTTTTAGGCAAAGCGATTCATCTGTTACTAGCATCCTACCTTAATAAGGTAAGAAACCTTCTTAAAATTGTTATCTTGAACTCCATCCGCAAGGAAATCTCTAACAAGTATAGCATCACTCTTTGAATAAGGTAAGAGATCTTTTAAAGTTATATGTTGTGGGCCCCACTTTGATGATGACTTGGCCACAAATATCTTTAATTGTGCCACCTTGCTACATGGTGTAAGAGTCACCATATTGGGATTTAATTCACACTTAATTTGCTGCCACATTAATAGCTTATCCAAATAATTTAATCACTTAGTTAATCTCTTACTAAAATCCATAATTAACTAATTTCCCACATAATTAAAAATTATCTCAAATTACTTAAAATACTACTCACTTTTAACACACTTCATACACCTTACTATCATGGCCATGTGGTACCTTGTATGGTAGTAGTCCATAAATACCGGATATTTTAGCCCGGGCCGTATTTTACCACAAAATGTCAAACTTCGACGAAACTTATTTTCTTCGATTTGCTTACCCTCTCACCTTCACAAATTTACATCCCTTGTTTGAAATAGCATAATACTTATAATCCCAAAATAATCTCATTCCTGAGCTTACGTCGATTAACTTACGACGAAACTTTAACGTACAAAAATGCGGGATGTAACATCTTATTTCCGAGCTTCATCAATTTATTTATGTCATACTTTCACGTACCAAAATATGGGGTATAACATCATTCTCCCCTTTGGAATATTCGTCCTCGAATGTTGACTGATGTACTTATCGTTTTCCTAACCTATGTCTTCTGAATACTCTTGTACTCTCCTTGCCATCTAGGCAACTGTTTTGTGAATAATTCCAAAGGCCAGGTCATTCCCCCTTTTAGGCCTCTTTCTCACACCACGACTTGTGGTCAGAATCCTTCCAATCTCGTAACTGTTGTTACCTTTTTGTCGTGTAGCCTGTACGACTTTTTCCTATATGTGTGCTTATGTGACTCTTCTCTCCTTTTTCCTCCTGCTTTTAGCCAAACTCTAGGCTTCACTTTGTAAACATATATAGAGTTATGACAAGCTGTCCCTCTGGGTGTCTATAGGTATACTTTAAGTTCTCTGCTCGGTACTTTGTTGAACATACGAATATTGCTATATCTTGTTTCATAGCTTTGGTTATCTCTCCTTATGGCTTTACTACATCTAGGTAGGTTAGTATACCATCACTAATACATCGATTTATCGTTACTGAGGTCTGCTACCAAACTCCAGGTTACTCTCGTTTCTTATCCTATATGCCTAATCTAAGTCCTTTAATGCTTCCTCATTACTGTTCATTTTAAGAATGACAGCCTAATCTCATCTCATGCTTTGTAACTTTTACCCATCCATTGTTGATTCACCTCAATGTTGATCTACAATCTTACATTGATAACTTAAACCTTCTTACATAATATATTGCCACTAGGGCATACATTGCATCGTGGAATATTTGAAGCGATTTTCCTGATCAACCTGGGGGCGATACTATACTTTCATAACCATATTTCATATCATATTCATCCCAATGTTATTCACTTACGTGGGTATTTTAATCCCGTACAATTCATGAAATCCTCTTCAAATCATAACTCAATCGAAGGCCTAATCGTCATCCTTTATCTATCACAATTACAGCCTCATTGTACTATCAGGGCAGCATTCCATCTCTTCTAAATGCCATTAGTCTTAGACTCCTTTGAGTTGATTCAGGCTATACTGAGCTTTGTATAACTTAGAGAAACCATCAGCTCTTCTTGTTTTTATGGGCTTAATCCTGAGGACTTATCCATTCTCGTCACCTTCTCACTCGCCCTTTCTTATCCTTACTCCTGTCTTCCCAAAACCTTGTCGCTTTACAATACTTTAGCTTGCGACCTACACATATCTATTTATACTACTCGCGACCTTCCTTCAACTTGCTTGCACCATAGATTTCCTCGTGTTATTCTGTAATATCAAGCGAGACATCACATCGTCTCTAACTCTTCTTTATTCTTTTAACTAGACCTTTCGATACCTAGAAACATAGGCTGGAAGATATGCCACTGACGACGCCGCTATCATTCCTGGATACTAAAACCCAGTGCTTCTAGACTTATCATATCGTATACTTGACGGAAGTTTTGATGTTCTTCCCCGCCTATAATTATCCGTAGTTACTTATTTAAATGCCTTTCTGCTTGTAGGGTTGTTTTTGAACTAATATTTTGACTGTCTTCCCAGTGGGACTCTCTTGTATTTCGTTAACACTCATACGGTACCTTTAGTATCCCAACTCTTATCTGAATATTTCTCAAGGATCGCAATGTCATTATCTGCGAGACTGAATTCCCCATGTTGGGGTTCAATATGTTTATCTTGCACAATCTGTTTATTTGTCTGTATCCTCTTGTCTAGCCATAACTAGGCTCCTCCTGGATCAACTACTAACTACTCGTTGGCCCATTCTCATATCAATAACATCTCGGGTAGGAACCCTTACTTTCTCTTCTTGACGTCGTGCTTGCATAATGTTCTAGAATCGTAGCCTATCTATAGGCTTTGAATAAGTTCAATCTCATCCCTTTTTTATTTTTGTCGCATTCTCCCTTTACCATTCCATAATTACTAGAACCATTTAATTCTAACTTAATGCCAGATCACTCCATATTCCCCCCTTTAGGGGAGTACTAAGAGTTGGAGCTACGACGATCTACCTATAGATGTTTTACCTCTTCAACTTTGGCATCTTTTCACATCATCGATGACCCTTACTCGCCTTGCAGAAATCCTTCTGTACCAAGGATAACAAAATTCCTTAATCACGAGGGAGACACCTAGTGTAACTGGCACACACAGTCCCTTAAGCTTAACTTTTCTCACATTTCTTGCTTTAGGAAAGCCTCTTCTTGAATGACCATTCTCTGAATTTCTCATGAATCTTCTTATGTTGTCCATTCTGCTATCGCCGGAACGCAATATGAAATTCTTATGATGTCGACCATTATCAAACCACTCAGTCCTTATTCATGTTTTGTTTATCTTGTTCACCAATCCATACTTATTTCTATTACTCTGGGGTCTAACTTTTCCTTCTAGTAGTTGCGTTAGAGTCACGAACTTATTTCTCAAAATGAAGATATGACTTTATGGCCTATAATCTTTTGTTGTCTCAAGGTCTGTCACCTCTCATCTTTTCCTTCCCTTGGCTATAGACTCTGTAATACTGTCATAATTTTCATCATTTTTTGTCTTCTACCGTTGTCGTCCATGTATCACATATTACTCATAATGTTTTATTAACTCTCTTCTTATTTCCCTGCTAACATTTTCGCCTATCACTTTATTCTGAAAACTCCAACAACACATTCTTTTTCTTTTAGCTCCCCTTGATCCATCCCATGGCTCTTAGGGTTGCCTAATGATCTCGTTCTATTAGGGACAGGAGTCATACTAAGGTAATATTTATCCCTTCCAAGATTCCAGTGCATGTCTTTGTACTACTCATATCTAGCTGTACTATTTAGAGTGCATCATCTGGGTGTCTCACAAGGTGATCTATTAGCACATTTGCAATATCCTTTGGAAATGTCAGCTAACGCTAACAATCCGTCCACCATTTTAGGTTACCCTAACCCCATCTAGATCCTGATATCCTGTATTCTCTTATACTACTTATGTTAGCCCCCATAGGGCATAAATGAGATGGGTGTGGCCAATTGTACATACCTCTGTTATTGTTGAATGTAACTCAAAAGGCTTATATTCCTCTGCCTGAATTGTAAATACTGTTAATCTTCATTAACTGGGTGCCTCGTATCCTTCTTGACCTTGCTTCTTTTACTTGCTGATAGACATTCTTGCCTTAGGGATCCTTATCAAGAAACTTACACATCTTAGTACAGACAAGATCTGTTGTATACCTCATATTTATCCATCATAAGCATGATGCAAAAAACAAATCGAGTTCCTCTGACTCAACTCTTCCACAATTATATCTCATACCAACCGTCTTTCTAGATGTAGGCATCGTCGTATTCTGAATAAGATAGAGTTTAGGAAATTGAGTTCATACAACTGAGCTTTACCACACGAACTAGAGTAAGAAGAAAGAATGACAGTCCTAAATGCCCTGTAGCCTCCTGCTTATAAGTGTGGTGCACAACACGCCCACCAACAAGACTCTACTAGACAAGGCTTATAGACTCCCTAGGACAGAACTGCTCTGATACCACTAATATCACGACCCAAACCGATGGGCCGCGATGGGCACACGGTGCCTTATTCGACTGAGTACCAACATAACGTATCTTTCATATCGTACTGACATTGGTAATTGGGCCAACATGGCCACAACTCGTAATGTATAACTATAAGTGGGAAAGCACTGTATCAATGAACCATCTTTCTTAAAACATGAATACATATGGGTCGTCAAGGCCTCTAAAATACTGTACAAAATGAACCTCTTTCTACAAAGCCTCTAAGAGTATTTGACATCAAATGGGACAGGATACCGGCCTACCCATAAGTCTGCAGCAAAATTCTGACACGATGACTCACAGACTCGGCTGCACTCCGAATGAGGTGGAGTCTTACCGATCCTTCGCTGAATGCTAACCTCGTCTACTGTGAGGGCTCATCAAACTGATTGTCAATACCTGCAGGCATGAATGCAGTGTCCCCAACAAAAGGACGTCAGTACAAATAATGTACCGAGTATGTAAGGAAATAGAATAACTGAAAGCTGAAACTGAACTGATAATATAATAACTGAAAGTAACTGGAAATCAAAGATAATATGAAGATATGCTTACCTGCTGATACTGACTCAACTCTTTCAATATAGTAAGTAAAATAGTTGTCCGGCCTTATAAGGCTCGGTATATATAATTATTTTGCCGTACTACGCTCGCTCATAGGCGCTCGGCCATACTGGGGTCTGTATCTCGGCCATTCTGGGCTCGCTCGTAGGTGCACGGCCACAGTAGTCTCGGTATATAACTTACCATCTGATCAGAGATTGTCCAATAGGGGCCTGCCCATCGATTATAGCTCGATGGTAATGAAAATACTGTAATATAGTATATATAGGCTCTCTTCTCTCTTGACTGGAAGAAGACAATACTCAATTAAATATGGAGTCCCGATAAGGAGAATACTGTAATTTATGAGAGTAGGATAATGTATATAAATACGAGAGTATGAACTTCTCGTTATGCCTCGTTATCAAACACATGTAATTACGAGATCATGCCAAAATGAAGGAAGGGCTTAGCCTTATACATGCCAATTGCGACAAAACATGTAATGGTGGATCGAAGTAAGGACAAATCCGTATGATATTTTTGAGAAAGATTGTACCGTGCTCTCTTAGAATTGCATCTCGACCAATCCAGATTCGCGCTTCTTTTTCCTTTCCATGTTTGTACACTCAACATAGTGTACTTTTAGAGATCTATTCACATAGAAGCTTAATTTCTAACAAAAAGATGAACCAAGAAATGGCTTTTAGGCAAAGAGATTTATCTGTTACTAGCATCCTACCTTAATAAGGTAAGAAACCTTCTTAAAATTGTTAGCTTGAACTCCATCCGTAAGGAAATCTCTCAAGTCTTAGCATCACTCTTTGAATAAGGTAAGAGATCTTTTAAAGTTATATGTTGTGGGCCCCACTTTGATGATGACTTGGCCACAAATATCTTTAATTGTGCCACCTTGCTACATGGTGTAAGAGTCACCATATTGGGCTTTAATTCACACTTAATTTGCTGACACATTGAAGCTTACCCAAATAATTTAATCACTTAGTTAATCTCTTACTAAAATCCATAATTAACTAATTTTCCACATAATTAAGAATTATCTCACATTACTTAAAATAATACTCACTTTTAACACACTTCATACACCTTACTATCATAGCCATGTGGTACCTTGTATGGTACTAGTCTATAAATATCGGGTATTTTAGCTCGGGCCGTATTTTACCCCAAAATATCAAACTTCGACAAAACTTATTTTCTTCGATTTTCTTACCCTCTCACCTTCACGAATTATCCCTTGCTTGAAATAGCATAATACTTATAATCCCAAAATAATCTCATTCCCGAGCTTATGTCGATTAACTTACGATGAAACGGTAACGTACAAAAATGCGGGATGTAACATCTCATTTTTGAGCTTTCATCAATTTGTTTATGGAATACTTTCACGTGCGAAAATATGGGGTGTAACGCTGGTGGTGGAACGAAGAGGTTCAAGTAATAGTGGAAGCCAAGAAAGCGGCATATTTGAATCTAGTGGAAAGTATAGACGAGGGGCAGAAGAGTGCTAACAGGGAGGGGTATAAGAAGGCTAAGAAGGAGGCGAAGTTGGTGGTTACTGCGGCTAAGACCACGACGTTTAGTCATTTATACGAAGAAATTAGGTATAAAGGAAGGGACAAGAAGTTGCACAGGCTGGCGAAGTTGAGGGAGCGGAAGGCCCGGAATCTGGACAAAGTGAGGTGCAACAAAGGCGAGGAGGGTAGAGTTTTAGTGGAAGGGGCACAAATTAGGCAGAGATAGCAGTCTTACTTCCATAAATGCTTGATTGAAGAGGGAGATAAGAGCATTGTGCTAGGGGAGTTGGAGTACTCGGAGCAGCAATGAGATGTTGGGTACTGTAGACGTATACGAGTGAGGGAGGTTGTAGGGGCTATGCGCAGGATGAGTAGAGGTAGAGTGACGGGGCTGGACGAGATCCCGGTGGAATTCTGGAAGAGTGTGGGTAAGGAGGGCTTGGAATGGCTTGCTAGGTTGTTTAATGTCATGTTTTGGACGAAGAAGATGCCCGAAGAGTGGAGGAAGAGTACGATGATCCCATTGTAGAAGAAAAAGGGGGATGTCCAAAACTGCAACAACTATAGGGGTATCAAGTTGTTAAGCCACACGATGAAAGTGTGGGAGAGGGTGATTTAAGGGAGGTTGAGGTGGAGTGTGTCCATTTTTGAGGACCAGTTTAGTTTCATGTCCGGATGGTCAACTACGGAGGCCATTCACATTGCGAGGAGATTGGTGGAGTAGTATAGGGCGGTGAAGAAGGATTTTCATATGGTGTTCGTTGACTTGTAGAAAGCGTATGACAAAGTCCCGAGAGAGGTTCTATGGAGATGTTTGGAGGCTAGGGGAGTGCCTATAGCGTATATTAGAGTGATTCAGGACATGTACGGTGGAGCTAAGACATGGGTTAGAACAGCAAGAGGAGACTCTGACTACTTTTTGATTGAGATGGGTTGCACCAGGGATCAGCACTCCACCCGTTTTTCTTTTCCCTAGCGATGGATTCATTGACAAGACACATTCAAGGGGAGGTGCCTTGGTGCTTGTTATTTGTGGATGACATAGTCCTGATTGATGAGACGTGAGGTGGCGTTAACAAGGGGCGGGAGGTCTGGAAACATACTCTGGAGTCTAAGGGTTTCAAGTTGAGCAGGACCAAGATAGAATACTTGGAGTGCAAGTTCAGAGGTGTTACCTAGGAGGTGGATGGGCATGTGAGGCTCGATACACAAGTCATTCCCAGGAGAGAGAGTTTCAAGTATCTGGGGTCTATAATTCAGAAGGATGGGGAGCTAGGTTAGGATGTCACACACCGTATCAGAGCAGGGTGGATGAAGTGGAGACTCGCTTCCGGTGTCTTGTGTGATAAGAATGTGCCATTGAGACTTAAGGTTAAGTTATACAAGGTAGTGGTTAGATCGACTATGTTTAATGGGACAGAGTGTTGGCCAGTCAAAAACTCCAATGTCCAGCAGATGAAAGTAGCAAAAATGAGGATGTTGAGATGGATGTGTGGGCATACTAGGTTGGATAGAATTAGGAATGAAGTTATTCGCGACAAGGTGGGAGTGGCCCATGTGGAGGCAAAGATGCGTGAGGCGAGGTTGAGATGGTTCGGGCATGTTATGAGGAGAAGCACAGATGCCCCAGTCAGGATATGTGAGAGGTTGGCCTTGGGAGGTGAGAGGAGGGGTAGAGGTAGGCCAAAGAATTCTTGTGGAGAGGTGATCAGGCGGAACATGGTACAACTTGAGCTAACCGAAGACATGACCCTAGATAGAATGGTGTGGAGGTTGAAGATTAGGGTAGAATGTTAGTAGGTAGTCGTGCGTTCCCCTTTGTCTTCTTGAGTTCGATAGTATTAGTGCTAGTACGGTACCTTTGTTTTGTAGTTTTCTATATTCACATGTCTTGTTCCATTATTACTTGCCATCAGTAATTGCGTAGTTTATTAGAAGTACTTCGTTCATATTCTCATTTGCTGCCTTGGACTTAGTTTTCTAAATATATTGTCTTGCTATTACTTGTTATCGGTACCTCTATCATATTATATGTTGCTATCTTTGATTTAGTTTTCTAATTATTTGTCTTGCTATTACTTGTTATCGGTACCTCTATCATATTATATGTTGCTATCTTTGATTTAGTTTTCTAATTATTTGTCTTGCTATTACTTGTTATCGGTACCTCTATCATATTATATGTTGCTATCTTTGATTTAGTTTTCTAATTATTTGTCTTGCTATTACTTGTTATCGGTACCTCTATCATATTATATGTTGCTATCTTTGATTTAGTTTTCTAATTATTTGTCTTGCTATTACTTGTTATCGGTACCTCTATCATATTATATGTTGCTATCTTTGATTTAGTTTTCTAATTATTTGTCTTGCTATTACTTGTTATCGGTACCTCTATCATATTATATGTTGCTATCTTTGATTTAGTTTTCTAATTATTTGTCTTGCTATTACTTGTTATCGGTACCTCTATCATATTATATGTTGCTATCTTTGATTTAGTTTTCTAATTATTTGTCTTGCTATTACTTGTTATCGGTACCTCTATCATATTATATGTTGCTATCTTTGATTTAGTTTTCTAATTATTTGTCTTGCTATTACTTGTTATCGGTACCTCTATCATATTATATGTTGCTATCTTTGATTTAGTTTTCTAATTATTTGTCTTGCTATTACTTGTTATCGGTACCTCTATCATATTATATGTTGCTATCTTTGATTTAGTTTTCTAATTATTTGTCTTGCTATTACTTGTTATCGGTACCTCTATCATATTATATGTTGCTATCTTTGATTTAGTTTTCTAATTATTTGTCTTGCTATTACTTGTTATCGGTACCTCTATCATATTATATGTTGCTATCTTTGATTTAGTTTTCTAATTATTTGTCTTGCTATTACTTGTTATCGGTACCTCTATCATATTATATGTTGCTATCTTTGATTTAGTTTTCTAATTATTTGTCTTGCTATTACTTGTTATCGGTACCTCTATCATATTATATGTTGCTATCTTTGATTTAGTTTTCTAATTATTTGTCTTGCTATTACTTGTTATCGGTACCTCTATCATATTATATGTTGCTATCTTTGATTTAGTTTTCTAATTATTTGTCTTGCTATTACTTGCTATCAGTGCTTCTTTCACCTTCGTTAGCCGAGGGTCTATCAGAAACAATCTCTCTGCCCTTCCAAGGTAGGGGTAAGGTTGCGTACATCCTAACCTCCCCAGACCCCACTTGTTGGATTATATGGGTGGTTGTTTTTGTTGTTGGAAAGCAACTCCGTCTAGCTCTTCAATGAACGGGACTGCATGCTCCAAATAAGCTGATTGTCCCCATTCACCATGTACCACAATCTCTTGACAACCCACTTACATTTCATGCATTGGTGTAGGGTTGATGGGACAGGCCCTACCATGCGTATCCAGGGTCTTCCGAGTAGTAAGTTGTATGAAGAGAAAATATCCATTACTTGAAACAGTATGGGAAATTCAACTGGTTCGATCTGCAAAGCAAAACAAATTTCTTCAATGACATCCTTCTGCGAGCAATCAAAACCCATTACCCTCACATAGATTTATTTGACTTACCTCGGGTGGATTCCCAACTCTCGCAGAGTAGAGAGCAGGCATATATTAACTCCTGACCCTTAATTAACCAGCACTCGGGACACCACCTTGTCCCCACATTTGACATTGATAAGTAGAGCTTTGTTGTGACTCACTTCTTCAATAGGAAGCCCGTCTCTTCGAAAAGTGATCATATTTGCTTTGACTATTTTCCCAATAGTTGCAGCCAATGCCTCACTGGTGGTGTTGCTTGGCACACTTACCCCACTTAGTACTCTCATCAGGGCATCCTTATGATTGTCGGAGCTCAACAGTAAGTCCATGATTGATATTTGTGCCGGAGATTTCTTCAGCTGCTCCTCCACGGAGTATTCTTTGGTCGACATTCTCTTTCAGAATTCCACGACCTCGGGGTCTGTTGTATTTCTTCTTTGAATCTGCTCTCTTCCCAAATTCCCTCGATTTGCATCTTCAGGAGCGTATCATATCCCTGACCTAGTCATACCATGGGCTGCTGCAGAATCCATCATCTTGGCTTTACCTTTTTGCTAAGAGGTCAGATAGTTTTGTATTCCTGACCCTTTCCATCCTATGTAGCAATGGCAGGTTGTCACTGATAAGTGTGAACCGTCACCGTGGGTCTCACTTGCACTATGATCATCAGAGTCCTTTGAGGTGGGATCCTCACGGCCTCTACATTTTCTACTGTGACAGTAGTTCCTTTCAAATCATATTCATCATCCAAGGTGATCATGTTGACCCCTTGATTCCGGTGATTCGACAGCGGATTGCGATTCACATTGGGCGAAGCCGGAGTGCATTAAATGGCTCTACTTTTGGTCAATGTCTCAATTTCATTTTTCAACTTAAAAAAATCTTCAGTATCATGCCCAAGAACGTTTGAATGGTACACGCACCTTTTGGTTGCATCAAAATCCTTTGAGGGATATCGAGGAACCCTTCCTTCCACTGGATTTATAAATCCTGCTCTCCTCAATCTTTCAAACAATTGAGCTAGAGGCTCAGCAATCAGGGTATAATTTCTGGGACCCTTCTCTTCAAAATTTGAAGGATCGTTGTGAATAAGTGGGTTGGTTTTGATGAGTGGTGGTTTGGACATGAGCATATTGTCATTGTGGATTCGGATTGTTATGGGCTCGAGAAGGGTTATATTGAGGTTGGGGGTTGTAATATGGTTGTGCGTTATAGACAGGAGCGTAGGCAGGTTATGGTAAGTGGTTGTTTGGGGAATAAGAAGTGCTTCCATGATAAGGGCTGAGTTGATAGTAAGGGACGACTGTTGAGACTTCTTCCTTTTTCTTCTTTCCGCTACCAATTGACCCTGATTGGATTTCCTTTCTAGCCGCTTGTAGTACAACCATGGATTGTACTTTGCCGGATCTTATACCTTCTCTATGAAATCTCCCATCTTGACTAGTTCGGGGAATTTCTGTCCCATTATACCCATCATTTTTTCAAATTATATCCCTTCTTGGGCCCTGATGAAATAATTGGTCAATTCACTGTCGTCCAACAAAGGTTGTGCCCTGGCGACTTTTGACCTGCAACGACGTGCATATTCTTTGAATGACTCGGATGGCTTCTTCTACAGGTTTACCAGTACGAACCTATTGGGAGTCATCTCTGTGTTGAATCAGAAGCGATTCATGAAATCTTTCGCCATATTATGCCATGTTCTCCAGTTTTGTGGATCTTGTCGAGTATACCAGGAAAGTTCTTCTCTAGTCAGGCTTCTTATGAAAAACATTATCCTCAGCTTTTCATTTCTTTCCACTCCAACTAACTTGTAACAATATGCCCTCAAATGTACATAGGAATCACCCGTCCCGTCGAAGATATCGAACTTTGAAGGCTTATACCCCACTGGCTTGCACATCCACATGGATACATAGATCCTTGTAGTCCAAACTTTCACTTCCCCAAGCGACTTCGAGGTACTTCATTTGTTTTCTCAAGATTTGTAACTGTTCAGACACCGACTCCTCTTCCTTATGCCTAGCTTTCCTTTCCATCTCGGCATATTAGTCAATCACATAAGGCACACTAACAGGGACAAGTGCTATAAAAGTAGGTTCAGAAACGGCATATACAAGAGGAACATATCGTTTATGGGTAGCGGTATGTGCCACGGGTATGTGCTGATTTTGGTGAATGGTAAAAGTGACTTCATCACGAGGACGGGTGTAAATTGTGTTGGTGGTAACGAGTGGGTTTTGTGGCGTTTGAACGTACAGTGGTACGTAGGGAGTTTAGATAGGAGGATTTGGTGGGTTTGCAGGGATTACTGGAGGTATGATTTGAATGTTGGGAACTGAAGTCGGGGTGTTGTTGGCTTGACGTGATATGGAAGGAAAATGGTCGGGAATTGAATCCATAGAGGGGAAACGAGGTGGTTGCGGAAACGTTGTCATGGCTAGATGTGCTAGTTCCCTGATATGTTGTAATTCCTCCCTTAAAGACTCTATCCCTTGGGCTATCATGCATGTTCATCATTCCTTGTATCGTCCTTCTCTCCCGATCGCCCCGAGCTATCGGCTATGACTAGAGCATGTTCGGTCGGGTTTTCTGTAGCAAAACTCTTCCCCTTTGATCTTAAGTTGTACGGTGGTTCTGCCAGTTTCGGGTCGATACAAACCAAATTTTCTTTTGTGAAATAACAACAAAGTAAGAAACGAAAAAAAAAAAGAAACAGAAGTTAGTTTCTTCATTTATACAAGCAGAATATCACACAGAGTAGTTAATTCACGTATTTAGGCAAGCGCATTTTTCTCGAATTCGTGGGACTTCTCATTACCGGAGGTAGGCCTAAATCGTGAACGTTTGACAAAAAGTTAGACTTGACACATTTAGATCTGAAGCAAGTTTTGTTTCATTGATAATGTCTAGATTGAGATGGGTAGGAATAGAGGTTACATCACTTTTTCTTACATTCGTAGAACTGCATAATGTTGAACAACTTGCCCTTAGGGGAAAATAATAAAACTGGGATAAAGATACAAAGTAGGAAAGAAGGAAAAATCAACCAACTTCTAGTAACCATCCACAGAATCATTCCCTATCTCCTCTTCCTCCTCTGGCTCTTCCTCCAGATCTTGTTCAAATTCCTCTCCATCATCGTTGAACTCAGATTCTTCTCCTGGATATTCCTCCGGCTTTGTCTCAAATTCTATCTGGATGCACTCCACTACTCGGTCATCATCTTTAGCAGATGGCAACATGTGATCAATGGATCCTAGGACCACTTAACGGTGCATCGAGGTAGTCACAAGGTATTGTGGCAGAATCTCATGGTAGATTTGCAAAAGCATCCACTGCGTCTTCCAGCCAGGCTCTACCCTCTTTGCTTGGTCGGGCTAGCTCATCTTCCTTGTTGATCCATACATAATACCTCGAAGTGCACCACGTGTTTTGACCCATCGACATTGTGACCAGATCATTCCACTCTTCTTGGAGCCTCCTTATCCTTGGTATTAGAATATGTCTGTTGTATTCATCCTCATATAGTGGTGTCCTCGTCCATAGAGGCACATCCTCAACAACCTGAACTGTCTGAGAACCCGTAGAGGTGAGTATGGTTGGATGCTCTCAAGTCTTATCAGCTCAATAAAGTATTTCTGAGGAGTCCATAGGATTTCCCTCCGTCCTAACCATGACAACTTACAATTGACCTATTCTCCACTTAGATTAGTCACCACTTCTCTGCACTCTTCTTGTCCATATGGGGAGATCTAATGTCTCATCCTCTCGTTGTGGTTGCGGATCATGTTGCTAATGCCCACAGAGTAGTCAATTGTGGCCTCTCGCTAGAAGAAATGTTCTGTGGCCCAGATCTGAAAAGTCCAATTACAACCCTTAAAGAAATCATACCCTCGTACACATTCAGGAAAAGCCCTTAGAATCTCAGCTAACACCATCGGTACCATAGTAGCTTGAAGATTGCCACGGAAATTAGCCAAAACCACGGGTAACAAGCTGATGTTGATCCGACCTCCTTTCTATGGGAAAATCAATAATCACATTAGTATCAGTGAGAAAGTGATAGGCCTAAGTCTCTCCCACGTTTCTTGATCACACTGAAATTCTCTCGAGTACCATTCATAGCTTTTGCGATGTCCAAACCTATCAAACAACTGATTCAGGCTCACCCATCCGTCTCGATATTTCTCAAACTTCAACTGTTTGCTAGACCCAAAGCATCTAGGAACCTGTAACCGGGCATGGTGACTGGTAGTAGTGGTCTCCTTCCTGTAAATCTGTGAAACTGCTAACCTCTTCCAATGTTGGTACTAACTCACAATCAGCAAACTTGAACACTACCTTTGCCTGATCCCAGAACTCTATCAGTAGGCGAGTAAGCACCCTGTCTGCTCGGATGTTTAACTAAGTGGACAGTGCCCCCAGGCGTGTCCGAATCTCATCTCGTTCTCTCGATGGATATTCTTCCACCATTGTTTTAGCTTGTGTGGTGCTCCCATCACCGTATTGATCTCGGGGATGTTTTGGTTGATTTCTATTTCTGAAGTGGGTAAAGAAAGGTTTTGGTAAGTGTTTGCTTCGGATCTTTAGGTGTCTCATCAAGTTTGTTCCTCTTTCCATAGAAGTCATGTCGTTAGGTGCATAACCCATTGTCATTAGGGTGGCTTTCTTAATTGTGTGTCGATGCCAAGGACCGACTCACATAAGGATTATGCAATATGACCTATGTTTGCTAGAGTAGAGTGTTTCCCACCTTTGAATTCGACTGAAAACTGCGAGAAGTTATGTCAGTTGACCTGACAAAGCGATTCTCTGAAACTAAAGAGTTTTGAAAAGAAGGTTCGAAGAGCTGTAACAAACAACCCTCGCGTGCCATCGTGTGTGATAATGTACTTCCAAGACTCGATAGGAAGAAGTGTGATGACAATATATATAAAGCGGTAAAAGATAAGGGTGTAACAATAACAGGCATTATAATAAGCACACATAAGGAGTAAGTAGGGCAGGAAAGCATGTAATTGCAAATTAAATACAGTTAAAGCAACGTACAAACAAATCTAAGTGCCAAATTTAGTCTAAGTGTGCTAAGGTCAGAACCTAAGTGTGAATTTCCAGCTGAGTCGCCATGTTGTTGCACCCTATTTTGCACGAGTCAAAACAAGATTCAACTTGTGGTTTCTCTGTTGTTAATAAAAGAGAGTTGCCACCTAATATTTAAAGGTATGCTACAGTACCTATTTAATTACTAAAGTCATATTCTTTATTAGTCTACTAACCAGTGAGATTATGGGTAAGAGTTCTTGTTCTTCTAAGGGGAAGGTGTTAGGCACCCCTTAAAATCTACCTGAGATAGCTCCATAGGACTTAAAATAGATTTAAGACTAATTATTTGTATTACGCTTAATCATTGTTTAAAGTGATACGGCTTACCACATATTAGGTCATATCACTTAGAAAGAAGGTGTGTAGTTTAAAAGGATTGGATCTTAAAGAAGTCTTAGAAAATAATATTGGCATATATGTGCTTGGAAGAGCTTTGAAAAATGTGTAAGATGTTTGTATTTAGGAAAACATGTGAAAGAAGAGCTAAGTCATAAAACACTTTGTCTTTTAGGACTGGATGTTCATGTTACTATAATAAGATGAAGATGTTATAAAAGTAAGCCTAACATATACCTTGGTTTCTTAAATATAAGACTTGGAGAGATAGTTTGAAAATATGCGTTTGAGCGGCAGCAACTTGGTATTTCGAAAAGAGTTGATTTTCTATTAGAAGGTCAAACTTGCGACTCAACTCTGACTTTTTTCTTAGAAGAAGGACTTCCGTCTCTTACTAAGCTATTTTGGGGTTTTAAAATCATCAAGAAAAGTTAGAAAAAAACATAGCAAACTAGTAATGTGAATAGCTTACGATTAGCGAATGGAGGATTAGCCACTAACCAAATTTCTTTTAATCCTACATTCTTTAAGGCTTGCTTAAGTTGTTTTACATGGTTTAAGATGTAAAGTAAAGCATTCAATCCAATATGATAATTGTTTCATATATGTGTGAGATAAAACAACAAGAACGCAACAAAGTAATGAGGAAGTAAATCTAAGGTAGTGAAGCAGTAACAATAAAGGCGTAAAAGGAGAGGATTAGACTCTGGTTTTTTTGGGCTTCAAAGAGACAAGCCCATCAATAGCAATAACGGGCAACAACGGACTTTGAACTTCCAGAAAACAACAATGCTGGATTTGGGCCTGAGTTCCTTAAGAACTCAATAGGCCCAAAATATTATACATGTTCAAAAGAAAAGAGAAAGTCATTAGACACACATTCTGTATATTCGGCCATGCATTAAATACATGATCAAATGAATTTAACAAAATATAACAAACTAACAATACTTAAATATTATGAGAGGTTATACTAATGTGGCGGTTATGTGTGGTAAATAATTTACATTGAAAACCTTTCATTATCATTAAACACTAAATCCAAAGAGAATAATGAGTGTCAATAAATTAAAGGCTAAGGGTACAGTTCAACTCTAGGTCAAAGCCCCCTTTTTAATTCCACGACGCATCAAAGTTCCCAAGGGTCTCAAGGACAAGGGCAATTCTTGTTTCGGGGAGAGTAGCCCAACTAAGAGTTAAAATCTACTCCCCAATACCCCTAAACACTAACAACTCATTTTTCCCTATAGGTTTAAGTGCCAATGAGGGTCTTTCAATGTAAACCAATTACCATAGCAATACCACACCACAGATTTGTATGCCTCTTTCAAGAGGGCCAAACAGAATACTTTAAGGCTACAAGACAACTTATTTGTATTATCACAACCATATTTCTAAACGAAATGGATGGTCAACATATTAAACACGTCCAAAGAGATACGCTTCAAACACGCATAGCGGCAGTGGTATTAGCATACTACTGTTAAAGAACCAAACACTTGAGATAAAACACCTTAAGTATAGATAAAGAGTACATAATTCAGATCGGCAACAATTTATAAATACAGATGCCTTTGCCCTAACAGACCGGTAACAAATTGGCTTAACTAAAGTCTAGCACACACAGGTTAATAATACTACTTGAAACTTTTGAAAGTATCAACAAAGGTTCAGACAAACAGTCATAGTCAGAACGTCTGCAAGTGCTATTAGAGATACAAGAATATAATCAAAGCGTTTAACATGACTACAAGTTTACAGATTCAAATGAAACTCCTATGAATGCTTAACAGGATCTCAGACTACCAGTCTTACTTAACTTTGAAACTGATGACAGAAACACTTCTTTATAAGAGTGTTAATCTCATTATGAAATAGGCAAACTATTGTATCCAAGCATTAGCAATAAGAAGTTTCCCTTAGGGTTCACAGACTAGGTTAAATTCAGGTTAAATGGAAAGAGAGAACTAGGTGCAGTTTCAAGATAGTGCACAAAAGCATAATATCATGAAGGACTGACAGGAATGCATGTAGAACTTTCATTCAACTATACACATAGATATTT